>OX637534.1:63713533-63723533 GCA_951800035.1 Linnaemya tessellans | reverse complement strand
TGCTTTTGTTCTTTGTTGTTATCAAATCCCTCTGATTGAAATTAACTATTTTTTATTTTAAAGAATTTCAATAAATAAAGCTTTTAATCTATGTAATTTAATTTGAAGGACTATATAAAAATTTTTGTGATATTATACCCTCCAAAAAAGAATTTGGAGGATATATTCACTTTGTCATTCCGTTTGTAACGCATCGAAATATCCATCTCAGACCCCATAAGTTTTGTATATTCTTGATCAGTGATGAAATCTAAGGCCATCTGAGCATGTCTGTCCGCCCGTCCGTCTGTGGAAATCACGATTTAGTCCAAACGAAAAGAGCTAGACACTCGAAATTTGGTGTAAATATATTCTGAAGCTTAGAGCAGGTTAAGTTCCGAGATGGGCTAAATAGAGCCAGAGTAAAAAAAGTTCCCCTAAGAAGAACTAAACCAACCCAGAAAAAACAATATGATTTTTTTGGTTATCTTGTTAAGCAAATAATATATTTTTATGTCAAATACGGTCCAACGCCTTAAACTTGGAGCCATAAAATAAAAAAGAATTATTTGTGGACCCCGCCCACTTTAGTGGGCGTTATTATATGCAAAATAGCATACAAATTGTTTTACTTAAGCCCACATTCCTTAAAAATAATGTTTTTAAGCATTAATGACGAAGCTGAGACGAGACCTGCTACTACTCTGCCCTACCGTCTCCTCTCCCTTCACCACCTAATTAACAAAAAAATTAAATATTTTATACAATTATCCCAAGCATTTATTTTTCGAGTTTTATGACTGCCTGTTTCTGCCCTACCCTCTTCCCCTGTTTGCCCGTAAATGACCCTATAAAAAAATAAAAAATTTTGTTTTGTATATAGTTATCCCAAGCATTTATTTTTAGAGTTTTATGACAAAGGTTAAATGTTTCCCCCACAACGACCCCGCCAAAATACAGTTTTTATACCCTCCAAAGAGAATTGGACCCTATAAAGTAAATATGTATATTCTTGATTAGTGATGAAGTCTAAGACGGTCTAGCAATGCCCATACGTTCGTCTGTGGAAAACATGACATTGTCTATTTTTGAACCCCCCCCCCCCCCCTTTAGTGGGTGTTGACGTTCGATATTATATAAAGGAACTCTGTCCCACCAAGTTAAACATTTTAAATTCACTTACTAAATATTTGGAGGGTATTTAAGATTCGACCCGGTCAGATATAACGTTTTTACTTGTTTTTTCTCAAATACTATAATTTTTATGTTTGTCCCAGTTTGAATTTGACCAGCTGTAGCTGTACAAAATTACACACGCTGGTCCAATTTAATAAGGATTCCAGCATGACCGGAACAATATTCCCTGGGCGGATCGTACGCCCCGAACTTTCTCCTTAATACGACGAATCGTGAGCAGACAAAGCCGACATACTCAGCATCTTCAACTACGTTCCCACTGCAATGCGGACAGAACGGAGAATCGTCGTGCTTGAAACGAAATAGATATGACCTAAAGCACCCATGTCCAGGCAAGAACTGTGTTAGGTAATAGTTCAAATGACCATGTTTCCTAGTCAGCTATACTCTGATGTCGGGTATAAAGGCATAAGTCCATCTTCCCTTTTCAGTGGTTGACCAGTGTTCCTGCCACTTTTGTAGACATAAGTCCGAATTATCCGTATTTCTGATTTCTAAATCGATTGGAATTATACCTACAACGATAAAAGCCGCTTCGTCCGACACTGTTCCAAATGCACTACAAACTCTCAAAGCAGCCAACATATACACAGGGGATACCAACTCCACATATGTGGATTATCTACGTAAATCTGACCACACTGGGTGTGCATATAGGATAATGCGCCTTACTACTAAAGCGATCAGTTTCCTCTGAAGATATTTTGGACCTCTTGTATTTGGTGTAATCCGAGATAGCGCCAAGCAGATTTTACATGCTTTGGATGCTATGTATCGCAAGTGTTCCCGAAAAGATAGATGTGTATCAATCATCACGCCTAGATATTTCGGAAATGCCTTTGATTCTATGCAACAGGTGCGACTACTAATCAAAACCGCTTCGGTGTTATGATTAGCTAGAGTTAATTACATTGAAGTGATCCAGGACTTTACTAATTGTACGCTGGCATTTGCAATGGCCTTTTTGCGATTTACCAGAGTTTTGTTTGGCCTCACACACTAACGCTATATCGTCTGCGAATCCCACTATCTTTACTCTTTTAGTCAAACTCAATTTCAGTACTCCATCGTACATTACGTTCCACAACACCATCCTTGGCGAACCCCACCGTTAATCCTACGTTTTCTTATACCTACATCTGTATTATAGATCAATTCTCTATTCCGGAAGTAATCCTGCACTATTCTTATCAGATATTCTGGGATGTTTAATCGAGTTAAAGCATCAACAATACGCACCTAGTTTGATGTGTTGAACTCGTCCTTTACGTGAAGTCTCGTGCGGTGAAGTCTATAGTGGATCATCATTATGTGGATGACTTTGTCGACAGTTTTCCAACTACTGAAAGAGCTATTGAGGTTGCCCAACAAGTTCTTGACATCCATAAGTCTGCCGGATTCGAGCTACGAAACTTTTCATCCAATTCGACGGAAGTAATTGTGGCTCTTAAAGGTACAGTGGAGAAGTCGGTGAACTTTTCCAGCGATATCAAGGAGCTGCAATCAGAAAAGGTCCTAGGTATGTACTGGCAACCTAAAGATGATACTTTCAGGATTGAGCTAAAGTTCCACAACGTGAATGCTGACGTCATAGAAGGTCTGAGGTCCCCAACAAAACGTGAGTTGCTAGGTGTGGTCATGTCTGTCTTCGATCCACTTGATTTTTTGAGCAATTTTATGACCACAGCCAAATTGTTGATGCGTGAAGTATGGAGACATGATATCCGATGGGATAACGCTTTGCCCGATGAAATATATGATGTCTGGAACAACTGGCGCCAAGAGCTCAAATATGTTGTTAACCTAAAAGTGCCTCGATATTATTTTGAAAATGGCGATCCTACTTGACTGGAGCAAATGTTTATGCCAATGCTAGTGAGGATGCATTTGGTGCCGTGTCATATTGGAGGTCCATAAATGCTGATGGAAAAATTTAAGTGTCCCTCGTAGCTGCAAAAACTAGATATGCCCCTCTAAAAGCGATGAGTATCCCAAGGCTCGAACTTCAGGATGCTGTTTTGGGCACTCGATTAATGAATACGATTTTGAAGGAGCATTCCATGAAGGTATCTCGAACCATCTGTTGGAGCGATTCCACGACAGTTATCAATTGGATTGGTTCAGAAAGGCGTAGATAAAAGCCCTTTGTTGTTCATCAAATAAAAGAAATTTTAGATTCCACTAGCCCAGCAGATTGGAGATGGCTGCCCACCAATCTGAATGTTGCTGATGAAACCACGAGGATGAAGTCTTAAGTCAGCTTTTCAAATGAATCCAGCTGGTTTAGTGGCCCTAGTTTCCTTTATGATGATGAAGATAAATGGTCCAAATCTGTCAACATTGATCCTGCCAGCTTTGATACTGAGGAACTACGTCCAAAATTTGCCTTACTGATTAATATTTCGCCTCTTATTGAATTCAGCAGATTTTCGTTCTATTTGAAACTGAAACCTACCGTTGCCTGGGTTTTACTGTTATAAATCGATGCCAAAAGAAAGAGATTCCTGAAGGAAGGACTGGTTCGACAGCTGCTGAACTAAAAACTGCGGAAATGTATCTCTGCCGCCAAGCCCATTGAGGTTGATTTAATGCCGAAATAGAAATTTTAAAATCTGAAGAAAGTTTGCCAAAAGGTAGTGAATTGTTTATGTTGGCTCCATATTTGGATGAAAATTCACTACTTCGAGTTTATGGCCGTGTGAACGCAGCTAGTTGGTTACCCATGGAAATAAGACGTCCAATTATATTGACTTCATCTCATCCCGTTACCGAGTTGTTTGTGGCCCATGTACACTGCAAAATGAAGCACCAGAATTTCGAAGCAACGATATGTAAAATCAGAAGATCATTTTGGATTCCCCGCCTTGGAAAAATTTTGCGTAGGTGTGTTTCTAAATGTTTCATTTGCAGGTTTCATAGTACATTGCCGGTGCCACCACTTATGGGTTATTTGCCAGAAGACAGACTGACGCCATATATTCGGCCCTTTACTATAACCACTAACTATAACCATTGGTAGACGCCATATAAAGAAATGGGTTGCTCTATTTACCTGTCTAACCGTCAGAGCCATCCATCTAGAAGTTGCCTTTGACTTGTCCACAGATGCATGCATTCTTGCCATACGCAATTTTATAAACCGGCGTGGCGTGCCTACAAGACTCAGAAGCGACAATGGTAAACATTTTGTTGGTGTTGACCAAGTCGCTAAGAGGTTCAACGAAGTGTTTGATGTGACCCGAATTGAAGATGAACTGTCATCGAAAGGTATTGACTGGCAATACAATTGTCCGCATAATCCTGCAGAAGGTGGTATATGGGAACGTATGCTCCAGTGCGTCAAACGTGTGCTTCAGTCAAATTTGAAAGAGACTGCCCCTCGTGAACACACTCTACAGAGTTTCCTGATTGAGGCAGAAAATATTGTGAACTCTCGTCCCTTGACACACTTGCCGTTGAGCCACGAAGACGAGGAACCACTAACGCCTAACCATTTTTTGATTGGTTGCCCAAATACAGCCCAAACTCCTGCCGGAGCACCAGAAGAAAGACCTATTTGATTGAGAAAGCAGTGGTGCATCTCCCGCAAATTACGTGACCACTTTTGGAATCGCTGGATCCAAGAATATTTGTCCACATTGACAAGACGTTCCGAATGGTGCCAACGTACGAAGCCCATTGCCGATGGTGATCTGGTTCTCATTTGTGATCCGTCAGTGTCTTGAAGAGATTGGAGACGTGGTAGAGTAGAAGAGGTCTACAACGGCAAAGATGGTGTTATTCGTCACACTGATATCCGCACTAGCACTGGTGTCTTAATGTGCCCTGTTTCTAAACTTGCCGTCCTTGATCTGGAGTAGTGAATCGTGGGCGATCCACGGGGGTGGGGATGTCGCTTAACAAGTCATAAAGTTTGCAACATATTTACTTTTATTTGATATAATTTATTTACTTGATTTGTTCATTTCATTATCAGTCTGTGAATTGCCTAAATCTTTATTTGTCCCTTGAGCATTTAAAAATATATTAGCCCTATTCACAATCTTTTGCAAATGGTCGTGCATCATTGCATTTGCAAAATAATTGTACTCTACACCAACAAAATACATTGAAAATGCTCTCAAATACTCTCTCAATTTGCAAATGTTATAATGCAAGACCATTTGCACAGGATTGTGATTTGGGCTATTATGTATTTGTATTCCCTTTTTTGCCTACTTGTTTACGTGTAAATGATCAATTCCTTTTTGTGTGTTCATTTTACTGCAGTGGTTTTGTCTCGTTAAGTTGGTCCGTTATTTAAAAGGTTGTTTTTTGAAATTAAAGAATTTAAGCTCAACTTAATTTATTTTAAAGACAAAATTTATTTTGTAAGGAAAAGCACTGCGGTGAGTAGTTAAAGTACTTTTTAATTTTTAGATATTTTAATTGAAATGTTTTGTATAGAAATAAACGCTTCACACCATTTAATAACTTTGGTCTTGTTATTTTTTGGTGTTGTTAAATTCGCTCCTTATGAACAACAGTCACTGCCAGTGACGACAATATATATATATATATATATATATATATATATATATATATATATATAATCTTCTTATTTGACACATTGTTGTCACAATACTATATATAAATGAAATTTATTTGTTGGTGGTTAAGCAATGTCTATATGCATTTCATTGGTGCTTTACCAAATCGTCAGTAGACTTTAACCACAGTTTTGAAAAGTTAAAAACCTCTTATCTTATGCATATACTTCCGAAAACCATCTGAGAATTCACAACTTGTAAATTACAAACTATTTTCAAAAATAACAACAGAACAAGAACATAGGCTTGCAACTCATACAAAACTAAACCAACAAATAAAGTATGTTCGATATGAATCTATTTTATTTTTCTACACCTTTATACAATCAGAAATCCATTGGATAACAAGAAAAGTATTTATAAGGCAAAATGAAAAATAAAATCTAAATTAAACTGTTATGAAATCTTCTTATTTGACACATTGTTGTCACAATACTATATATAAATGAAATTTATTTGTTGGTGGTTAAGCAATGTCTATATGCATTTCATTGGTGCTTTACCAAATCGTCAGTAGACTTTAACCACAGTTTTGAAAAGTTAAAAACCTCTTATCTTATGCATATACTTCCGAAAACCATCTGAGAATTCACAACTTGTAAATTACAAACTATTTTCAAAAATAACAACAGAACAAGAACATAGGCTTGCAACTCATACAAAACTAAACCAACAAATAAAGTATGTTCGATATGAATCTATTTTATTTTTCTACACCTTTATACAATCAGAAATCCATTGGATAACAAGAAAAGTATTTATAAGGCAAAATGAAAAATAAAATCTAAATTAAACTGTTATGAAATCTTCTTATTTGACACATTGTTGTCACAATACTATATATAAATGAAATTTATTTGTTGGTGGTTAAGCAATGTCTATATGCATTTCATTTATATATAGTATTGTGACAACAATGTGTCAAATAAGAAGATTTCAAGCATTGTCATATAAACAAACACACGTACATAGCAACATGTTAAGTAAAGCACAACCAACAACAACCATGACCAGATGCTTCACGAAGTTACCAGACGACGTCACTTTGCTATATAAAGTCGCTGCTAGAGATCAGCGAGATGAGTGTGATTTTAAATATAGACGTGTTAACATCGCTAAGTGTTTAGTAGTACAAATACTCGTGTTAATTAAGTAATAAATAAAGTGTTGCCGAATTATATTTCTAAAATTAATTGTCTGTGTTTTTAATTTGATGCAATTAAACGAATCCTTGAAGGATAAGTAAAAAGCGTTTTTACGAAAAGGTCTAAAAACATAACAATTGGTGTCAGAAGTGGGATTGCAAAAATAATTAGAAGGACATTGCAAGTTAAAAAAAAGGACATTAAAAATAAAAATAATTATAATAAATAACCATGAAATTGTATGAGCTAAAAGTTGAACAGCTAAAAAAGGAGCTTAGTAAGCGGGAATTGCCAACAGCAGGTAACAAGAATGAACTGCAGAAGAGGCTGATAGATGAGTTTAAGTTTGAGGACAAAGACGAAGTAGAGGTATGTCCTCCTGCTACGACCAGCTACATGGACATAAATTCAATGTTCGCTGCAATGATGATCCAGATGAAAGGAATAAATGATGCACAAACCGAAATAAAACAGAACTCAAAAGCCAGCAGTGAAAAGCTCGTAGCCGAAATACAGGGAGTGGAAAAAAACTTTTGGAGTCAAATAAAGCCACGAACGAGACTCTGGTAGAGGTTTCTGAGGCCATTATTAGGAGGGTGGATTCTACTGAGAATAAATTCTCAGAGCTGGCAGATAGAGCATCTAAAAAGCGGTGGCCTGGAACAGCATGCAAAAGAGTTCGAAGAAAAATTGCATGCTCTACAGGAGAAAGTTCATAACCTTGAGTGTAGTGGCGGGCCAGTACGAGCAGTTGCGGAGGTTTCTGCGCGAACAAAAGCGCCATGCTTTGACGGCAGCGTACCATTGGGCATCTTTAGATTTCAGTTCGAGACGGTTGCTAGCAGAAATGGATGGGATGCTGAAGAAAAGGCCATAGAGTTGATTTGGTCCTTGAAGGGTACAGCCGCAGAGGTACTTGAGACCGCGCCAGTAAGCAGCAGAAACAACTATAATGAAATAATGGCAGCATTGCAGCGCAAGTATGGTGGTGAGCACAAGCGCGATTTATACAGAATGGAATTGCGATGTAGACTTACAAAGCCTAACGAGTCTCTACAAGATTTCGCAATGGAAATCGAGCGTTTAGTGCACATATCCAGGCGAGAGTCACCCGTTCTTGGACCACTTTAAAACTGAGGCGTTCGTTAATGGCATTCGCGATTCTGATGTTAAACTGGCTGTGTGCGCAACGTAGAAATCCATTTTCGCTGAGACATTTTCATTTGCGCTGGCTCAAGAGACTGCAAGGATGGTTTTCAAGCCACAGATTTGTAAGGTGCGGAATGTGGAGATTTTGTCCGAGAATGATAATAACCTGGTCGCTAGTGTTAAGGAGGCAATGCGACAACTGTTGGCGGAAAGTGCTACCAAAGAAAATCCTAAATGCTTTAACTGCGGAAAAATCGGCAATTTTCAGCGCAACTGCAAAGCACTAAGATCTGTTTCGCCACCAAAAAACAGGAAACGGGTGAGCCAAACAACAGCACAAGAGTCCCCGTTAAACTAAACATCTTACAAAATCAACGTGAGGCATGTGTTTATTGTTGCCGATATTGTCGATGAGGTAATTATTGGTGCCGATTTTATGATTAACCATGGCATTAATCTACACATGGGGCAACAGCTGATGATTTGGCGTAATGTCGAAATACCCCTTGATGTTGGGTATGACAGCAAGCCGCAAGTAACAAAAGTATTTGCTATTGAGAGTCAGACGTTACCACCGCAGTCTGAAACAGTTATATGGGCGCGTATGAAGGGAGATTGTGAGTACAATCGGTTGTGGGTTGTAGAACCAGCAGATCTAAAGATAGAGCTTATAACGGCAAAAGCTCTAGTAAAAACTAGTAAAGGAGGAATATTCCCTATAAGAGTACTTAACTTGGCAAACCATGAAAAAGTCATCAAAAAATTGCGATATTGGCCAGTGTACTGCAGCAGAGGCAACAATAAACTGTGAGAAGAAGATGGACCCCACAAATTAGTCTGCAAAAGAACGTAAACAATTTGAGGAATACGTAGGGAAATGGGTAGCAGGACTGCCAGCGACAGATTGAAATACGGCCAAACAGCTGCATTGGTTAAACATGAAATTAACACAGGCCAAGCTAGGCCGATTAAACAGCCACACAGAAGTGTACCCCTAGCAAAGCGAGATGAAGTCATAGAGCTTGTGAGAGAAATGGAGCGCGAAGGCGTAATTGAGCCATCTTCTGGTCCTTGGAGTTCGCCTGTAGTCTTAGTTAAAAAGAAAGATGGCAGTACTAGATTCTGCGTAGACTACAGGAAGCTCAATGACATAACCAAGAAGGACAGCTATCCGCTCCCCAGAATCGATGACACTAGCTGGTACGAGATGGTTCTCTAGGCTAGACTTGCGAAGCGGATATTGGCAAGTGGAGATTGCAGAGAAAGGCAAGGAGAAAACTGCCTTCAGCGTCGGTAACGGATTATGGCAGTTCAAAGTTATGACATAATCGTGATGGGGAAAACTTTTGATGGACACCTCAAAAACATGGCAGAAGTTCTTCAACGGATATCATCAGTTGGATTGAAACTCAGCCTGAGAAAATGTGCATTGTTCCACAAAGAAGTAAAGCATCGTTTTACAGCAGACGGAATCTCAACAGATGAAGAAAAAATGCAAGCAGTAAGGGACCGGCATCAACCTAAAAATCTTCATGAATTG
Source organism: Linnaemya tessellans (assembly GCA_951800035.1). Classification (NCBI taxonomy): domain Eukaryota; kingdom Metazoa; phylum Arthropoda; class Insecta; order Diptera; family Tachinidae; genus Linnaemya; species Linnaemya tessellans. Next base: position 63,713,934 of record OX637534.1, on the reverse strand, counting down.
CGCAGCTTTTTGGGCCTTTGTACATACTACAGACGCTTTGTGCCAAATTTTGCCAGTGTAGCTGCAAGCCTGCATGAGCTGACAAAGAAGACGAGACCATACCATTGGGGTGAGCCGCAGGAAAAGGCATTCCAGAAACTAAAAGGATTGTTGTGTACGTCACCAGTACTAGCGTATCCCATAGCTGGAGAAAAATTTGTGCTGGATACTGATGCAAGCGGCTATAGCATAGGGGGCGTGCTATCCGAAGTAGTTAATGGCACTGAAAAAGTCATAGGATACCATAGCCGTGTACTCCCAAAACCTGAGAGGAACTACTGTGTGACACGACGTGTGCTTCTGGCAGTATTGGAATGCATTAAACATTACCATAAGTACCTGTATGGTCAACACTTTACATT
>OX637534.1:63456033-63708533 GCA_951800035.1 Linnaemya tessellans | reverse complement strand
TTGATATTTTTAACCATTTTGGTCATTTTCATGTACTATAAAATATTGCACTTGTCCAACCCTGGATTCGAATTTTGATTTTTGATACCAATGTTGTTCTTCTTAAATTATAAAATAGTTATAGTTAGCAAAAAAAACACGCCAGATGCCTTTTTGGTTACTTTTATGTAAAAAAAATTTTGTAGTAACTATAGAACAACGATATGCACTCCACATTAAGTAAGGTTCCCAGCTCTGGAACCGTTTTTCGGATTTTTTTTCTGAATTTCAATACTACTCTATTTAAGTTCATTTCCAATCCAACGGTCCAAGAACAAAGTCTCTAGCTCTTCTGGGGCTTGGGAAGACCCCATAAAGTATATATATTCTGGATCCTAATGAATAGCGATGACAATTAAGCAATGCTTTTGTAACCATTTTGGTCACTTTCATGTACTAAAAAATATTGCACTTGTCCAACCCTGGATTCGGAATTTAGATTTTTTTTAAATCTTTTATACCAATTTTGTTTTTCCAAAAATGTAAAATGGTTTTAGTTAACAAAAAAAAAAAACAGAGTAAGTTGCTTCTGTGGTTACTTTTAGGTATAAAAAAATTTAAATTTCCCAACTCTGGAAGCGAAATTTAAATTTTAAAAATTTTTTTATCAATGCAAATCTTCATGAGATATAAAGTAGTTTTGTTTAAGAAAAACTCAAATTTTGTAACCGTTTTGGTTACAAAATATTGCATGTACAAAAAAAACTAAAATTTTCCCAACCCTGGAAGCGAAATTTTTTTATTTTTTTTATCAGTTCAACGCTCCATCAGGTATAAAGTAGTTTTATTTAAGAAAAATTAAAATTTTTTAACCATTTTGGTCACTTTCCTGTACCATAAAATATTGCACTTGTCCAGCCGTGGATTCGAAATTTTACTTTTTATTTTTGAATTTTTGGTACCAATTTTGTTCTTCCTAAATTATAAAATAGTTTTAGTTAACAAATAAAAAACAAAGTCAGTTGCCTCTTTGGTGACTTTTATGTACAAAAAATATTTCAATTTCCCACCCATGAAAGCGAAATTTTAATTTAAATTTTTTTTACCAATGCAAATCTTCATGATGTATAAAGAGGTTTTATTTAAGAAAAACTTAAAATTTTTAACAATTTTAGTTATTACATGTACTCCAAAATACAGAATGGGCCAAAAATAAACTTTTTATTTCCCATCCCTGGAAAACAAATTTTATTTTTTTAGTTTTTAATAGACCATTGAAGCTTCCCAAAGCATGAAATAGGTTTAATTTACAAACAACCAAAAAATAATTGGTTTTTATACCCGTCACAATTTTTTTTCATTTCTAATTTCATCTTTATTAGCATTTACTTCTTAACATATTTACAATTTTGCGAGATTTATCTATATACGTAGATATCACAACGAATAAAATAAGGAACATAAAAATTTAAAATTTATTTAATTTTAATATATAATAATGTTTAAATGAAAAATAGGAAAACCTTTATCTGATAAAAGAAAAATTCAAATACAGTTCAAATATAAATATAACACAATGCATAAATATAATTTTCAATTCGGTAATTTTTAGTTTTAGAGATAATTTTCTCCTGACTCTCGACGTTCTCTTATCAGTTGATAAGGATAATTTTCTATGGATTAGTGATATTTATAATTGATTTTTTTTATGAAGTCGATAATTCGTTCGTAGCCAGTTCAAGCGAGGAACCCGGGGGGGGGGGGGGCGGCATGGAGGTCATGCCCCCCCCTGGGCTAGCTTAGTAGCTATCTATTTATTCTAAACCAGTGATGTGCACTACCCCATAAACACAGTTGCGCTTGTGTGTGGAGCAGAGAAAAACCTCTGCTTACTTTTAACAGAGGTGGAAATGTTTCTGGAATTACTTTCTGTTTATCAAAAAAATTGAAGACAGAAATCTACAAATTATATTCAATGTTTGGTACCACAAATAATTCTGAAACAGCATTTTCTACCATGAAAATAGTTCTAAGCAAAGCATGCAAGAACAAGAGTACCCAGGCCATATAGATCTGGATGAGCTAATATATATTTAGTTGAAATAGACATTTATTACAAACGAGTTTACAAAATAAATACAAATTTCATCAGTCAGATGCTAATAAATAAAAATATTGTGTTATATGCAATACATACAATTATAAATGCAAAACATACGAATAGTATCAACAAGCAGTTCAACTCAAAATATAGGTAGATAAAATTGAAAAGTACTTGTTATCCATCCCCGCTGTATGCTAAAGAGAAGCCAAAACCTAAGTAGAGCGAGAGAAACAACATTTTTTTCTTTCGTATACATATTAGTTTGCTGCGCAAGCAGAATTTGTTTATTTCTTGCTTTCCTATAACACGTTATAGGGCAAGAGAAGCTTGATCATCTATGTTCTAAACCATAGATGATCAAAAATAAAAATGAGATGTATTAGCGCTCGCTCTCGCAACCCTAACTCCCAGCAAACATATTGGCAAACACCTAAAACAAGTTTCATAACGATATGAATAAAAAGGTGTTTTTAACAGAGACAGTAACCATTATAATGTTTTTTCAAATAAATTATTTTTTAATGAATAGCTTTGATGAATATTGTATTGTAGTGTTTTGTAAAATAAATTCAATAATGATTATTTTCGGTCTCTGATTATTAAAACGTAATTTTATTACAATTTTAAAATCGCTTTAAAGATTTTAAATTAAACTTTCCGTGTTAATACCTGCATGACAATGGCGAATTAGCAAAATATTTTTTAAGTTCACCGGTTCATGCGATTGCGCTGCTTGGAGCAAATGTTTTTCATGTCTGAAAAAATTTGTTCACATAAGTATGTTGAGGAAAAAAATGATAAAGATTTTAAATGCATTCGTTTGAGCTGAGGACATAAGGCACCATCTACATTTTTCCAAAACTCAAGAGAATTAATTTTATCGAAAGCTTTTACTTCAGATCTAAGTATTATTATCTCTGATTGAATGTGTAAATCGAACTTGCTTATGTCACAATTTAAAGGGTTTTTGAATACATCAAGCAAAGGCTGTATACATTCAAAATCGTTAAATCGGTCTTCAAAATTAAAAAAAAGGGTTTCTAATAATGATACATAATCAAGTTTTTTAGTATAATTTTGTTTGTTATATATAAGAGAAGTTTTGGTAAAACTAGAGAAATCGTCAGATCGAATTTCTATTAGCAGCAAAAATAATTTTGTTTTAAAATTCAACAGAAATTCAGACATATCAAGTATACTTTTATCTTTTCCTTGAAGTTGTAAATTAAACTCATTCAAGAAGTTAGTTATATCTGACAAAAATGCTAAATCTAAGGTGAATTCATATTGTTTTAGTAATTTTACTTCACATACATATATCTATATTTTCTAGCTCTAAAAACTCTACCACCTCTTTTCTTAAGTCAAACAGTCTATTTAGGCAATCACCTCGGCTAAGCCATCGAACGTCAGTGTACATTTTAAGGTCATGATGTGCAGCTTTTCTAGTTTTTAAAAAAGTTACAAATTTCCTATGCGTAAGGGAATTATGTCCACCACGTATTCTATTAATTATGCGCTCTGCTGATTTCATAGCAGAATGTTCTGAAAGGAATTTTGATGCAAGAGCTACTTGATGGATTATGCAGTGAAAATTTTGAACTGACAAACCATGTTTTTGTATTTGTCCGATAAAGCCTTCATATCTGCCAGTCATTACGCTGGCACCATCTGTACAAACTGCTGCAAACTTGTTTGTGTCTACAATTGAAAATAGTTTGTCACTAACGATGTCGAACAATAACTTGCCTGTTACGTTTGCATAAAAACTTTCAAGGGTGAACATTGTTTCAAAAACGTTGTAATTGGCATCTACACAACGAATACAAATTATAAGTTCACAAACGTCATTAATGTCGGTACTTTCATCTAGACAGACTGAAAAGAATTCGCAACTTTTCAATTTTTCAGTAACAAAATGTTCTAAAGAAGTTCCTATTTGTGTAGTGCGCCGAACTAGAGTAAATCGGGATAAAGGAATAGATTTAATGAAGTCAGTACTGTAGCTTAGCTTTTCAAAAATCTTTATAAGAACTTCTTTAATAAAGATCCCATCAGAAAAAGGTCTTCCATGCCTGACGACATTTAAACTTACTAAGCTTGATATTCCACTTTTTAGGTTCTGATTTTCTGAATTGTTTTCAATTCCATTAAGCCATTCCTTTAATTGGAAAAAATAAATTTTCTTCTTTTCATTAAGAAGCTCCTCCTTTTCTTTAAAATTTATTTTTTCAATTTCATAATGATATGAATAAAAATGTCTTTTCAAAACGTTTTCATTTCCAGCCTTAAATATTTTGTAGCATAAAAGGCATTGAATGTTATGAAAAGCATCATTTATCATAAAATACCGTTTACATCTCATTTCGTAGACGTGTAGCTTTTATTTTTTGTGTGTTTAATTGTAATTGAATCGTGTGTGTTTACTGTGCTTTGTTCAACAATACCCAACAACAATGCTTAATAAATTCCTGAAAAATATGACGATACTTCGACGCATGTGTTTTCGTCGCTTGCTCAACGACGAATGAATGAGTTTTTAAAAGAGCGTAACAAATGTGTATGAATTATTTTCAAACAATTGTTGTATGGGCTGAACATCTATGTTCTAAACTCATTGATAAATAAAATAAATACGTATTACATAGGTATTTAACAAAATATATTTTAAAATAAATAATAAAAAAAAAGTTCTGATCAGCAACAAGTATTTTTATCATGAATAATATACAATAAGCAAAAATTAGCACGTATGAACGAGTATTCATGTACAACAAAGCAAAATTATGTATATGCATACATACATAGATAAGTGTTTGCTTGCTGTGTATTAAAATAACTTGTGTATTAAACAAAGTCCTCTTTCACACACATCAGGTATACTTGATCAGTTTTTCTTCAATTTTGTTTCGAACCTACATTTACGTTCACACACGAAACGTCATGGCAAGTTTTTCTTCATTGCTGAACATTCATTTAATATATTACGGATGATAAAGCAAAAGAAAATATAACAAGTAAAAACGTTATATTCGACCGGGTCGAATCTTAAATACCCTCCAAATATTTAGTAAGTGAATTTGATATGTTTAACTTGGTGGGACAGAGTTCCTTTATATAATATCGTACGTCAACGCCCACTAAAGGGGGCGGGGTTCAAAAATATACAATATCATGTTTTCCACAGACGAACGTATGGGCATTGCTAGACCGTCCTAGACTTCATCACAATTCTCTTTGGAGGCTATAAAAACTGTATTTTGGCGGGGTCGCTCTGGCAAGGGCTGTGGGGGAAACATTTCACCTTTGTCATAAAACTCTAAAAATAAATGCTTGGGATAATTATATACAAAATTAAAATTTCTTTTTTTTGATAGGGTCATTTAGCGGGAAAAGGGGGAGGAGGGGGTAGGGCAGCAACAGGCAGTCATAAAACTCTAAAGATAAATGCTTGGGATGATTATATACAAAATTTAAAAAAAAAAAATTTATTTTTGGTAAGGTCATTTAGGGGGCAAAGGAAGAAGCGGGGGGGGGGGGGGGTTAGGGCAGAAATCGGCAGTCATAAAACTCTAAAGATAAATGCTTGGGATGATTATATACAAAATTAAAAAAAAAAAAATTTTTTTGGTAGGGTCATTTAGGGGGCAAAGGAAGAGGGGGTTGGGGGGGGGGGTAGGGCAGAAATCGGCAGTCATAAAGCTCTAAAGATAAATGTTGGGATGATTATATACAAAATTTAAAAAAACATTTTTTTTGGTAGGGTCATTTTGGGGGCAAAGGAAGAGGGGGGGGGGGGGTAGGGCAGAAATCGGCAGTCATAAAACTCTAAAGATAAATGCTTGGGATGATTATATACAAAATTTAAAAAAAAAAAATTTTTTTGGTAGGGTCATTTAGGGGGCGAAGGGGAAGGAGGGGGTAGGGCAGAGTAGTACCAGATTTCGTCTCAGCTTCGTCATTAAAGCTTAAAAGTGTTATTTTTAAGGAATGTAGGCTTAAGTAAAACAATTTGTTAAATTTTTATGCTATTTTTGCCTATAATAACGCCCACTGAAGTGGGCGGGGTCAAAAAATATTTTTATTTTATTTAATGGCTCCAAGTTTAAGGCGTTGGACCGTATTTGACATAAAAATATATCATTTGCTTAACAAAGTAACCAAAAAACTTTAAAAATTATGTTGTTTTTTCTGGTTGGTTGGTTTAGGGGAACTTTTTTCCCTCCTGCCCGATTTAGCCCATCTTCGAACTTAACCTGCTCTAAATTTTAAAATATATTTATGCTAAATTTCAAGAGTCCAGCTCTTTTCGTTTGGACTGAATCGTGATTTCCACAGACGGACGGACGGACGGACATGCTCAGTTCGTCTTAGATTTCATCACTGATCAAGATACTTTATGGGGTCTGAGATGGATATTTCGATGCGTTACAAACGGAATGACAAAGTGAATATACCCTCCAAATTCTTTTTTGGAGGGTATAAAAACTGACAAGTAACGTCAAGTCTGTACCCCTTTTCACGCTCTTCACCGCTCTCTTCTAAGAGATCAAGACTTGACGAGTCAAACCTGATGTGTGTGAAAGGAGTCTAACTCCTCTGCTTTGATTTTATTCATCGTCAACCACGGATGGAAAGCATACAATTGTACTTTTTTTGGTACAATTAAACTTTGTTGGTACTACCACGACTAATTTGGTACAATTGAAATATCTCAATCAAAAGCTTACACCTAGTTCATAAAAACGTTTTATGCTTGAAAATTTTTGTTAATTTCTCAGTGAATCAGTTAATAAACATAGAATATTTCTGTGAATTATACGGTTACATGATCAAAGATTTTGTGTCAACTTGTCATAACATACAGTATTCCAGTCAGCACTTCATGAAATTTTCGGTTCGTTTCTTACTCCTCTGCTTGTTCTATATATTTATTTTGTCGTTTCTTTTTGAAAATGATTGTTCTTTCGAGAGAAAACGGTTCTTTAGACACGAATCTTTCAAAATAGTGTCTTATGTCTCATATTTCTGCTAAATTATGGGTCATTTATGTAACGGACTTAAAATTATTTGCTATAAGTTATCGCAACAGAAACATTTTTCATCGTTAGGCTGCCTTATATTTGATTCAAAAACAATCACGTTGAAAAAGGGTAGAATAATTGATTTCCAAATACAGAAAAAGTTTTCAATCAATGTCTCGTTGCCTGAATTTTAAACTACCAGAAAATGTATTATCTTAAATTGTATGACTTTTTGAATAAAATGTAATCAACTGTTTCCTAGATTTTTATGTATATAATATTTTGTTGTTGTATACTTGTGAAGAGAAGTTTTTGAAATTCTATTTATAGCAAATATAAAAAATATAAAAAAATGGTACCGTCATGTTATGAAAAGTACATTTTATTTAGTTAATTGGTACAAGATCAAAATAGCCCTTTTCCATCCCTGAAGTCAACTCTTGCTTGCATAAACACTTGAATATAACATTTTCGATTACCAGACGGACAATTAAGCAAACGATGCGTTCGCCGATATGATACTGTTTTCATTCAACAATTTCTTTTGCTGCGTTGTCAAAAGAGAATAAAAAGTTTCATGTATGATGTCAGTAAAAGATGTTCGATCTCGATAGGCTCACACATACTTGTATGAAGCGTTCATCACTACTTTGTATCCTTCTATTAGAAACATAAAAAAATCATTTATGTACATGTATATGAAATGTACACAAGTTCACTTGTTTATTGTGCGGATCATTTAAATTTTAAAATACAGTCGAATCCCAGCGCAACATGCCTTACTGAAAAAAATCGGATTACTGAAAGCGATGCAAGTGCGCGCACTGATTTTAAACGCAGCTAGTCTCATTCACTCTAAAAAAGGAAACATCGCTTTATTGAAAATATCGTATTACTGAAAACCAAAAGCTAGCCCACAACTACGTTTTGTATGAAACTTACTTCGCTTTGGTGAAAAAATAAACAATAACAAATTTATATATTACAAATCGATTGCATAACTTAAGGCTGAAAAAATTTTGCATGTTTTGTGCGTTAAAAAATTAAATGGAAAAATGTATTTGTCCTTTTCGCTCTTACGATCTTTATTGTACTGTTCGGTTTATAGCAGTGTCCGGATTATATATGTGTCCGTAAAATCGCGTGTCCGGTTTATCGGGATATCGCTATGGGTGATGTTGGCTGAAGTAGTAGAACACGAAACTATGAAGCGGAGGGTCCTGAGTTCGAACCCCGCTGGGTCATGAAATATTGTGTTGAATTCTTCTGATCAGCATTAGTGCGTGGTTGTGTTAGTTGTTGCCAGCCTGTTTTAATGATGTAGGCATAGTCACTGGTCACTGAACATAATTGGCAACGACTGACACTATCATGTACTAAAAGCAGAGTAACAGCACCACCCACCTTCGTCGGCCCTGTAGCGAAAATTACCCGGCGAAGTAAAAAGTTGAAATAGCTACAAAAAAACTGTCTATCTTCTCATCTTTCCTAATCTGTCCCCTCAATACTATCCCCTCGTTTTGAGTTCCGGCGCAATGCATTGCATATGTAGGGGTCATCCCCTGAGTGCTGGTCCAAGATAAAAAAAATGTGTTTTAAGGTAATATTAACACTATACATAACGTTTAAAATCTAGTCGTATTAATGATAATTTTATATTAGGTTTGTAAAATTTTACCATGATTTTAAATTTTGTGGTGCTAGTTTCACATTCCCTTTTTTCTGTATGAATCGACTGAATTTCAATTACATGACCCCCCTGAGCTGAAGGCTGCATCCGCCCTTGAGCCAGTTTCGTCATGAAGAAGTTGAGTAGAATATCTCCAGTGTTTATTGTTTATGATGTTAAGGCATTTGTTCTGAATTATTTGGCTTGCATATGTTAAAGTTGGTCTTATTACGCTTTTAAAAGATTTTAATTTTTTGTATTGAGCGTTGAACGTTTCTTAAGTTTTGGCCACAAAGCTTTCATGGTTTTGAGTGCTTTCTTGCGAACTTCCTCGATGTGGCTTGCGAAGTTAATGGAGTATAATACTGAACCTTGTGGTAAGCCTGTTGTACTTAACTTGGGAGGAGATAATGTATTATTAACAGCTACTGAAAAAGTTCTATCATCGAGAAAATCAGTTACTAGCATACACAAATAATTAGGTATATTAACTGGAATTAATTTATATATAAGGCCATTATGCCAAACGGTGTCAAAAGCTTCCTCTACATCCAAAATTATCATTTCCGTAGACTTTTAACTTCGTTAATTAGATTTAATAATATTTACAATACGGTGTATTTGATGTACTGCACTGTTGTTTTTATACCCTCCAAAAAAGAATTTGGAGGATATATTCACTTTGTCATTCCGGTTGTAACGCATCGAAATATCCATCTCAGAACCCATAAAGTATATATATTCTTGATCAGTGATGAAATCTAAGACGATCTGAGCATGTCCGTCCGTCCGTCTGTGGAAATCACGATTCAGTCCAAACGAAAAGAGCTAGACTCTCGAAATTTTGTATAAATATATTCTGAAGCTTAGAGCAGGTTAAGTTCGGAGATGGGCTAAATCAGGGAAGAGAAGAAAAGGTTCCCCTAAGAAGAACTAAACCAACCCAGAAAAAACAACATAATTTTTAAAGTTTCTTGGTTAATTTGTTAAGCAAATGATATATTTTTATGTTAAATACAGTCCAACGCCTTAAACTTGGAGCCATTAAATAAAATAAAATTATTTTTGGACCTCGCCCACTTTAGTGGGTGTTATTATATGCAAAAAGAGCACAAAAATTTAACAAATTGTTTTACTTAAGCCTACATTCCTTAAAAATAATATTTTTAAGCTTTAATGACGAAGCTGAGACAAAACCTGGTACTACTCTGCCCTACCCCCTCCTCTCCCTTCACCCCCTAAATGACCATACCAAACAAAACTAAATTTTTTTTACAATTATCCCAAGCATTTATTTTTTGTGTTTTATGACTGCCTATTTCTGCCCTCCTCCCCCTTTGCCCCTTAAATCACCCTATTAAAAAAATATTTTTAATTTTGTACATAATATTGCCAAGCATTTATTTTTAGAGTTTTATGACGGCCTGGGTCTGTCCTACCCCCTTCCACCCTTTGCCACGTAAATGACCATATAAAAAAATAAAAAACTTTGTTTTGTATATAATTATCCCAACCAATTATTTTTAGAGTTTTATGACAAAGGTGAAATGTTTCCCCCACAGCCCTTGCCAGAGAGACCCCGCCAAAATACAGTTTTTATACTTTCCAAAGAGAATTGGACCCTATAAAGTAAATATGTATATTCTTGATTAGTGATGAAATCTAAGACGGTCTAGCAATGCCCATACATTCGTCTGTGGGAAACATGATATTGCCTATTTTTGAACCCTGCCACCTTTAGTGGGCGTTGGCGTACGATATTATATAAAGGAACTCTGTCCCATCAAATTAAACATTTTAAATTCACTTATTAAATTTTTGGAGGGTATTGAAGATTCGACCGGTCGAATATAACGTTTTTACTTGTTTAAAGCCAAATTTTTCATTTGCAATTACTGTTATGACTTCAATTACATTACGAATTCTATTTGAATTATCTTTTTATAAATTTTACCAAGATTACTCAAAAAGCTTATCGGCCGATAACTACTAGGGTTGTTTTTAGGTTTATTTGGTTTAGGAATGGCTACTAACTGGCTTTTTTAAAATGTTTTGGGAAATAATTGATTTTCAAGCAGTTATTTAAAATAATCATCAGCAGTTCTATAGACTTTGTAGGAAGATGTTTAATTAAAACATTTTGAACATCGTCTATGCTAGTAGAATTGGATGTTTTAAATGATGCAATTATTGGTTACATTTTCGGAATATGCATACGTTGATTTAAGATGATTAACTTTGGAGTTAACAGTTTTGTCAATTGAATGCTTGTAAGAGGACATAAGATTATTTGTAGAAGAAAATGTATCAGATAGTGTTTGTGCTTTTTCTTGATCCGTTACAATTTTTACATTTCATTGATTAAAGTGTGGTAGTTTCTTATTTTTTTTTGCCCCTTAAACAACGGCTAAGTCTCCAAAATGACTTTTCTCCTGGTCTTAATTTTGATAGTATTTTATTCCACTTTTCATTACGGTACATGTTAATTTCTTTGTTTATCATTTTTGTCAGCAGCTTTTTGCATTGTTCATAAAATCTTACTTCAGATGGAACTGAATTTCGTTGACTTTTTCTTTTGAAGGTTTTGCTATTTCTTATAAGATTAATGATGTCGGAAGGTAAGTGAATTTTTCCATTATAGCTTAATCAACCAAAGCAACTGCACCACCCCTCCTTGAATCTTGTCTATCGTTACGGTTTATAAAGTAATTTTTGAAATGCGTTTTGTGATTTTCGTTAAGATGAGTTTCATTTAGAGAGCAAATATGAATATTTTCTCTTTCCATTAAATTTTCGAATTGAACTAAGTGAGAAGATGTAGTAATGCCATTTGCATTCCAATGAAGAATTTTTAATCCATTGTAATTACCGTAGACCATATGCATATTTTACCATTGACATTACAAATTCTATTTGTTGCACTTTTGTTGTACATTTTAGAAGGTCACTCAAAGCTGTTGTAAACTTACTAAAAAGCTCATCAATATTAAATAGATCGTGTTTATTTTGTCTCATACAGTCCGTATAAGATAACATATTAGCATCAGAATTGTTGTTGTGATTATTTATGGGAAAAACGTTGATAAACCGTGATAAGTTTTGTGTTCTGTTTTTGCGAGAGTTGTTGTTGGAAGCATTAGCCCTAGTTTCTAAAATTTAGAATCTAAATAGTGAGAACGTAAGGGGCAGTTATCATCATTTGCAGAGTGGTCTGTGCGCTCTTTACCATACTTTTTGCAATTGAAACAAGAAAATATTTTATCTTGTTTCCGTAGTGGGCAATCATTGGTGTGATGTAAATTTTCACATATCATGCAGGAAGACGGCTACAATGTTCGTCACCATGACCATACATAAGACAATTCCACCATTGGGTTGGGTTGTCTCCTATTCTTGATTTATATATTTTCCATGATACGATTACGTTACATATAGTAGTTACTTTACTTAATGATTTTGGGTTAACGTTTTTTCTTACAAACTGAACTTTATATACAGCATTGTTGACAGAACTAAATTTGGTGTTAATTTCAACGATAGATGAAGGAGTTAAATTATAACTTTGGATATCTTTCTTTATATCTTCAATGCTGATTCTTGGTAATCCATGTAGAAATACTGTGTATAACCGATTTTCTTTGGAATTAAAAGTGTGGAATAAAATTTTATTGTCCAAGAAAATCATTTTGCACTTTTCGTAGCATACGGTATTTTGTGGAAAAATTTTTGTTCCAATGGATGTGCGTGTATAAATCGAGTCTTTGCCCAATAATTCTTGAAGGTCCTGGAGGGGAATTTTATCATCGGCTACTACAGGTGGAGGTTTAACTATTTTCTCTTCCGTTATGTTAGATACTGGATCCATATCCGTATCATTGAGATCAGCAAGAACACTAAAGTGGTTTCTTGAAGTTGATGGTACTTTGGAAAACACACCCATAGCTAGAGGTCGAGACCATTTCTGCCTCTTCATACTTGTCTCTTTTACATTAAAATTGTCACTCTTCGCCCCGGGGCCATAGTGGTCTTGCTATACAAGAATAACAATTTTCTTTAAACTTGTATTTTATCAGTTTCAACTGTCCGCTACTTATTATGAGATTACCGAACTGTTCGAGATTAAGTATCGAACCTTTACAATATAGAAATTAAAATTTTTTCTTTTTCAAATTTAAATTATTTTATATTATGTATGAATTTTTATTAGTCGAACTTTGTAATGCAAATTGTTAATTTTTGGGCTTAAGTTCGAATCTGCATGACTGCAAATGATTTTTTATTATAAAATAATAAAAAATCATTTGCAGTCATGCAGATTCGAACTTAAGCCCAAAAATTAACAATTTAAATTATTTTATTTTATTTATTTATATGTCAATGTTTACTCCACCCTTCACAAAAACAGTGCGAGGGTATATCTAGGTTTGTCATTCCACGTGTAATTTCTTCGATATCAATATGGGACCCCATATTGGTTTTCCCAAGCCCCCAGAATAGCTAGAGACTTCGTTATTGGACCTATGGATTGGAAATGAGTGGTAAATATAAATAGATTGGTATTGAAATTCAGAAAAATTCAAAATACAGTTCCAGAGCTGGGAAGCTTACACCTATTTCTCGATGCAAAATTAATTAATTTTTAATTGTGGGTGCTGTTGGCTGAAGTAGTAGAACACGAGACTATGAAGCGGAGGGTCGTGAGTTCGAGCCCGCGCTGAGTCATGAAATATTGTGTTGAATTCTTCTGATCAGCAATAGTGCGTGGTTGTGTTAGTTGTTGCCAGCCTGTTTCAATGATGAAGGCATAGTCACTGAACATAATTGGCAGCGACTGACACTATCATGTACTAAAAGCAGAGTAACAGCACCCACCTTCGTCGGCCCTGTAGCAAAAATTAGCCGGCGAAGTAAAAGGTTGAAATAGCTACAAAAAAAAACTGTCTATCTTCTCATCTGTCCCCTTAATACTATCCCCTCGTTTTCAGTTCCGGCGCAATGCATTGCATATGTAGGGGTCATCCCCTGAGTGCTGGTCCTACTCTTAAAAAAAAAAAATACCAAAAACCAATTATTTTTTTGGTTGTTTGTAAATTAAACCTATTTCATGCTTTGGGAAGCCTCAATGGTCTATCAAAAACTAAATAAATAAATTTTTTTTTCCAGAAATGGGAAATAAAAAGTTTATTTTTGGCTCATTCGGTATTTTGTATATGTATTTTGTAAGTACAATGGTTAAAAATTTTAAGTTTTCCTTAAATAAAACCTCTTTATACGTCATAGAGATTTGCATTGGTCAGAAAAAAAATTTTAAACATTAAAATCTCGTTTCCAAGGGTGGGAAATTGAAATATTTTTTATATATAAAAGTAACCAAATATGCAATTGACACTGTTTTTTTTTTTTTTTTTTTTTTTTGCTAACTAAAACTATTTTATAATTTAAGAAGAAGTTGGTATCAAAAATTAAAAAAAATATTAAAAAAAATATCAAAATTTCGAATCCAGGGTTAGAGAAGTGCAATATTTTATGGTACATGAAAGTGACCGAAATGGTTAAAATTTATAATATTTCTTCTATAAAACTACTTTATACCACATGAATAGTTGCATTGATAAAAAAAACAAAAACAATTAAAATTTCGCTTCCAGAGTTGGGAAAATGAAAGTTTTTTGGTACATGCAATATTTTTTAGTACATGTAATAAACAAAATGATGGCAAATTCAAAAGTTTTTTTAAATAAATGCGGACTGGCATTGGTAAAAAAAGTAAATCAAAATTAAAATTTCGCTTTCAGGGATGGGAAGTTAAAATTTTTTTATACATGAAAGTAACCAAAAAGGCAACAAGCGTTGGGTTTTTACTAATTAAAGCTGTTTTTTAATTCAGGAAAAACCAAATTGGTATCACAAATTTAAAAAATATGTAAATTTCGATTTCAGAGTGGGATAACTACAATATTTTGTAGTACATGACAGTGACCAAAATAGTTACATATTGCAAGTTTTTCTTAAATAAAATTACTTCATGCCTCATTAAGCGTTAAAAAAAAAACAAACAAAAAATTAAAACTTCGTTTCCAGGGTTGGGAAATTGAATTTTTTTTAAACATAAAAGTCACCAAAAAGGCAATTACCGTTGCTGTTTTTTTCTAAATAAAACCATTTCATAATTCAGGAAGAACAAAATTGGTATTAAAATTTTAAAAAATCTAAATTTCGATTCCAGAGTTAGACAAATGAAATATTTTATGGTACATGAAAGTGTTAAAAAAGTTTACAAATTTTAATTTTTTTGTCATGTAAAACTGCGTTACACCTCACTAAGAATTTCATTGGTAAAAAAATAAATATTCGGTTCCAGAGTTGGAAAATCCAAATTTTTTGGTACATAAAAGTTCTCACATAAATTCAACATTTTTTTGTTTTTAGTGCATTAAACCTATTTTATACTTCCGGAAGAATTAAATTGGTATTCAAAATTTTAAAAATTCGGTTCCAGGGTTGGAAAATCGTAATTTTTTGTATATAAAAAAGCTATATAAGTTCCTATTTTTAATGATGAATATACCTACTTTATATATCACGAAGAAATAAATCTGTATTAAAAACCAAAAAAATCTAAAGCACTATTCTACGGTCGAACAATTAGTAGTTTTTGGGGTACATAAAACTGATTTTTTCTTTTTGTTTAAAAATTAAACATATATTGGGTGTTTTTTATTGAGGTATAGAACCTTAAGTTGGCATCACTTTTTTACTGGCGGCCATTTTGTCAGCTGTCAAGTGATTAATATTTAGTTTGGTTTGCCATTTCATCATGAACAGGTTGACAAAAGAACAACGCTTGCAAATCGTGCAAATTTATTTCGAAAGTAATGGTTCAGTTCGCGAAGTTTACCGCAAAATTTTGTTCAGTGATGAGGCTCATATTTGGTTGAATGGCTACGTCAACAAGCAAAATTGCCGCATTTGGAGTGAAGAGAATCCACATGAGACCCTTGAGACGCCATTACATCTACAAAAACTGACTGTTTGGTGTGCTCTATGGGCTGGTGGAGTCATGGGCCATATTTCTTCCGAAATAATGCTGGAGAGTCAGTTACCGTTAATGGAGACCGGTATAGAGCCATGATAACCGACTATTTTGTTCCCGAATTCGATGGCATGAATATGGATGAGTTGTGGTTCCAACAAGACGGCGCTACATGCCACACAGCGCACGTCACAATCGATTTATTGAAAGAAACATTCGATGAGCGCATAATTTCGCGGAATAGACCTGTCAATTGGCCACCAAGATCGTGTGATTTGTCACCATTGGATTATTTTCTTTGGGGATATGTGAAGTCGCTCGTCTACGCCAACAAACAAGAAACGTTAGGGGACTTGGAAGCCAACATTCGTGGCGCTATTGCCAACATACGGCCCCATATGCTCGAAAAAGTGGTTAAAAATTGGACCTCTAGAATTGGTTTTATTCGAGCCAGCCGCGGCGGCCACATGCCCGAAATCATATTTAAACATTAATGGCATAAAATTATCCTTCCAATAAAGCCAAATTTATGGACATTAAAACGATTTTCTTGTGTTTTATTTCAATTCGAAGTTCTATACCTCAATAAAAAACACCCTGTATAATATTTTTGAAAGACGTTGAAACGTATTATATATAAGAAGAGTCAAACATTTAGCTTCCTAGCCGAAAAATTAAACGTTTTCTGGCATATAAAAGTAACTGATATTCTCATTTAAATTTTTTAATTAAACCTACTTTCTGTTTTAGCAAGAAAGAAGGAAAGAAGAATTACATCTGTGAAGATTATTTAAGATTCGGCACAGCCGAATATACAACTTTTAGTTGTTTACACTATTTTTGCATATAATAACGCCCACTAAAGGGGACGGGGTCCAAAAATTAATTTTTTGGATTTTGTGGCACCAATTTTTTTTTAGGAGTAGGACCAGCACTCAGGGGATGACCCCTACATATGCAGTGCATTGCGCTGGAACTGGGAAAATAGATTTTGGGAAGGAGGATAAAGGGAGAAGTGTCTGTGGATATTCGATTTGAACCTGCTCAAATTGTAAGTGGCGGGGAAGACATCTGCGGGTAGTTTGTTCCACATACGGACTGTTCGGCCAAAAAACGAATTTTCTCTGTAATGCGTAGTGCGATTCGTTGGAATATCGACCACAAACGCATGCGCTCTTGATGAAAAACGCGTTGAGCATAAGAAAGAATGGGTTTCAGGAACAAGTTCCCTAATTTCACCAGAGCACCTGCCATTGTAGTAACGATAGGACAACGATATGCACCCCACATTGCGACGATGCTCAAGAGAGTCAATAGAGTTGGCTATCCTACTGTCTCCGATGAGTTTCATCGCCCTCTCCTGTACGCGGTCGAGTAACTTCAAAATAGACTTTGAAGCACCGGCCCAAACATGAGAGTTGTATTCCATCTTCGGTCGGATGTAAATGGTGTAAATATTAAGAAGATCAGAAGGGGTGAAGTATCTCTTGCACCGTCTTAAGAAGCCAAGGCACTTGAATGCTTATTTTGCGACCTGAAAGACATGTTCCGTCCATCTGACATCACACTGCACTTTCATGCCCAGAACATCAAGAGCCCCTGACTCCATAATACTTACACCACCCATAGAAACAGATGAAGCAGCATGGTCATACGTACGTCGATGCGTAAGCATACAACACTGGGTCTTACGGGCATTAAAATCGACCCTGTTCGCCTGACCCCATTCGGAAATCTTCGCGAGGTCACTATCCAGAACGTCATTCATAAACTGCCTCCTCGTCTCGATTTCAGACGTTGACGGCCTGCAGTTAAATGAATAGGAATGCGAAAGGCTGCTATCATCTGCGAAAGAGTAAATAGGACAGGAAGTTTGGGAAAGTAGATCGTTGAGAAAAATTAGAAATAGAGTAGGAGAAAGAACGGAGCCCTGCGGTACCCCTGAGTTGATTCTGAACTCATCGGATCAGACCCCATCTATAAAAACTCGTATAGAGCGATCCCTGAGAAAGCTCCATATAAATCGAGAGAAGTTATCTCAGACACCAAATGCAATAAGTTTGGACAGGAGTGCTCCATGCCACACTCTATCGAACGCCTTAGAAATATCTAGAGCCACCACTTTACTTTCGCCAAAACGGTGTATGGAACTACACCAGTTTTCCGAAAGGAGGGCCAATAGGTCACCCGTAGAGCGGCCTCTGCGGAAACCATACTGGCGGTCGTTTAGTAAACTGTTGGACTCCAGATATTTCACAAGATGGAAGTTAAGCATAGTTTCCATCACCTTCGATATAGCAGAACATATTGCAATCGGGCGGTAATTTTCAGGGTTATTAGCCGCTCCCTTTTTGGGGATTGGCGTTACATTAGCAACCTTCCAGCACATTGGAAATTTACCGGAGTGGTATAGTATACTGAAAAGTTTGGCTAATGGACGTGCTAACGTCGAAGAGCACTGCTTCAGGACCAGTGCAGGGATCCCATCCGGCCCAGGAGACTTCCTTGTGTTGAGATCCGCAAGAACCCTTTTAACTGCACGCGCTCGAAAAAATATCTTAGGCATAGTTACGGATACTCTCTCGAACGCGGGGAGTGGTTGAGAGCTATCAGGCAAGTGAGAGTTACTTGCAAATATTTCAGCCAATATATTAGCTTTATCAACCGGGTCAGTAAATATTTGAAAACTCTTACTTCCCCTGGGGGCAGTGAGAATTCTAGTGCGAATACGCTGCTCGTATAAAGCCTTTTCGCGTCTTAACACTTTGGCACACGAAGATCTTGCCTTCTTGCGTAGCAAATCAGTATAGGCATTTTTGTTATTACGCCAAGTACTAAATGCTTCCTCTCTGGATCGCAACGCATCTTTACATGCCTGGTTAAACCAAGACTTCGCCCTAGGTTTAACCGAAATTTGCTTACAGGGAATAAAAGCTTTCATCCCCAGTAGAATTTTGTTTTCAACCATTTTCGCCATGGAATCGACATCGTTGTCAAGAAAACACAGTTTCCAATTAAAATTCCGAAAGAATTCGCGTTGGACCTTCTCTAAAATAAAAATATATCATTTGCTTAACAAAGTTACAAAAAAAAACTTATTATGTTGCTTTTTACTCTCCAAAAAAGAATATGAAGGGTATATTCACTTGGTCATTCCGTTTGTAACGCAGCTAAATATCTATCTGAGACCCCATAAAGTATATATATTCTTGATCAGTGATGAAATCTAGGACGATCTGAGCATATCCGTCCGTCTTTGGAAATCACCATTCAGTCTAAACGAAAAGAGCTAGACTCTTGACATTTGGTAGAAATATACAAAAAGGAAAAAAGTTCCACGTTCGTCTGTGGAAAACATGATATTGTCTATTTTGGAACCCCGCCCCCTTTAGTGGGCGTCGACGTACGATATTATATAAAGAAAATCTGTCCCACCAAGTTACACATTTTAAATTCACTTACTAAATATTTGGAGGGCGTTTAAGATTCGACCCGGTCGAATATAAAGTTTTTACTTGTTAATAGTAATCCAGAAAACACAAATGAAACACATTTAAAAATTATGATATGCGAAAAATAGTTCATGACATATAATGCATTTGGTAAAAGGCTTTTATTTTTTACACAATAGTAGTAAAATCCTTCACATATATTTATATATATTATATATGTATATACAGTGAACTCGCAGAAACGTGAACATCCAGAAACATGAACATCTTAATGTAGTAAGTATTTTAACGAACATTTATATTGCTATATTAAAATGAATTAATATTTATAGGCTAATTGTTCGAAATTTAGGCTGTGGCTTTAGCTACCAATAAAAATTGGAAAATGTTCACATGTACTTAAGTAGAAAATTCAAACCAAAAAAGTTTGGCTTAGGTATGATGGAACAAAAAATTCATAAAAATGGGACATGAAAGAAATAATCAAACGGTAATACGGGTATTAAAACAATAATATGTGAACATCAGGTTGATACAGTTTTCGGATTCTATATCCTGATAAAATTTGTTTAAATAAGAACTGTTATCACATTCAACTAAGCCACCTAAGAAGTTGTGACAAACACGATACACATGAGCACTAATGATGACAGTGTTGCGGCTTTCGAAAACAGCTGTTCTGCTCTACTGTGTAAGTTGAATAACTAAAAACAGATGTTAACCTTTCTTTGTGCCTTGAAATATTTATCATGTCTCTTTGAGATTTAAAACAAATTTCGATCAATTAGCCTATAAATCTTAATTCAATTTAATGAACATTTTAATTTTTACATTGACTACTCTAAAACGTGAACAAATTGCGATGGCTGTGAAACATGAACTTTTTTCACAACCTTTTTGTATTTTTATAAGTTCGATATAAGAGTATTGAGAAACCCAAAAGAAAAAGCAACATTACAGATGCTGCAAAAGTAACCACAAGAAAAAATTACTTCATATTTCGTTTAGTCTACATATTTTATTTCTTTTTCTGTATTTCTGTAATTAACATAATATCTTCTTCTAGTTTTTTCTTGTTTTCGAGAGACTGAGTTGTTGTTTTTTCTGTTACCAATAACAATTTTAAAAATAATTTTTATTTCTATAATTTAAGTTTAAATCTTTGAACACCCATTATTATTCTTAAATCTTTGAACACTCTTTCTAATTATTGCTAACTTACAAGAAGTTTTTCAAACTATGATAGCAAGCATTCATTTAAAAATTATTAAATATTTCAGTAAATTTATTGAACAAAATTTATACAAACTTTTTAATTCGTTACACTGATTCTAAGAATGAATTTCAATGTATTTACATCAGACATAGGCATAAACACATCAACATTTTGTGTGTGAGAAAAATTTTGCAAACAATCGAGTATTCTCCCCATCCCTTAATATGTTTGTTTCAACAAGCGCCCAAACAACCGTCTTGGTTGGACGCTCGTGATAACTTGAAGGCCAAGGCACATAGAATCCGTCATTCGTTATGCGTCACCTTTTTTAACTGACATGAACGTACTGACGGAGAAGGTTGGCACAATGAGTACTTTGTTGACGAATTTTATATCAGTTGTTTGTTATCCATTTTATTTATTTATTATATACAATTTTGTATATATTATTTAATTTTTACTGCACACACAATACAAAAAAATTAATTAAAACAATTTGAAAAACTTACTGATGTCTGTCAAAGTACGTACGTTGACGTCAAAAGTTAAAAGTTGGCCATTTTTCGTACTTTGCGTTGACGCACAAGTACTGAATTTGACAACTCACATATGCATTAAACACATTCACGACAGCAGACTACACTACAACCTGTCAGATATAGAATATACGTGTTTTTGTGGGAATGATTACTTTAACCAGGGCTGTGGAGTCGTGAAAAAATAGTTGCGACTCCGACTCCGACTCCAGCCGCCGAAATTTTTAAAGTACGACTCCGACTCCAACTCCGACTCCGACTCCGACTTCAACTCCAATGCTAAATGTATATGGACCTTAGGGTATCCCGATAATTGAATCAAGAAATGTTTAACAACTTTTTTTGAGGGTACTTATGGACCTCTAAACGCGATTGAAGTTTGGGATTTCGCGAAAAAACATAAAAATAAATATAACAAAATAAAGCTGAATCAAAAGTTGTTTGTTTTTTACAAAATATGTCTGTATTGTTTGGTAAAATAGTGGTCATTAAAAGAAAATTTACAAACAAATTTTAGTGCACCGATTTTGAATCATAATTGCATTTTTAAAAAAGAATTTTCACAAAAACATATTTTTCATTGATTTTTTTTGCCGTTTTAAGCAAATTTAAAAACTTTCTCATAAAATATAATCAAACTATAATATTTTGCAATTTTTTGCAAAAATTTTATTTTTTTGTGGAAAAAAGGAGTTTTTGTGAATATATATTAATATGTATTAAAAATGCAATTATGGATCAAAATCGGTGAACTAACGATTGTTTGAAATTTTTCCTTTAATGAGCACTATTTTACCAAAAGATTCAGCATTAGTTTTTAAAAAACAAACAACTTTTTTTCGCGAAAATTAGCAGAATTTTTATTATGAAAAATATTTAAAAAATTCTTTGTCGGAGTCGGAGTCGCGACTTTTTTTAGCGACTCCGACTCCGGCAAAAACAGTGCAACTCCGACTCTTCGACTCCGACTCCGACTCCACAGCCCTGATTTTAACGGCTACACGGCAGGCTGTTGTCCGTGCTACTTTTGTGGTTGTAGTCAAATTAAACCAATTTCTATTATCATAGGCGACAATAAATCTATTAGTGCTGCCAACATTGTGAAATATCTTAAACAAATAAGCGTGTAAAAATATTTTCAAACTGGTTCAGAATAGGAAAATTCTTAAAAATAAAAAAAAAATTAATAGCTCTTTCAAGAATAAAAATTATTTTGTAATTTTTATTTATATATATTTTTTGCGTTCTCTCTCGGATTTCATTTTTTAATTTTATTTATCTTTTTTCAAATCGTTTATTCGACATATTGTCTCAAAAATTAGTGCTTTTTATTTGTTATGTGGCCAAGTATGCCCGCATTTCAATGGTTCTTGCACCAAATCATCAGTAGACTTTAACCTAATTCCAATATAAAAAAACCTCTCAGCTTATATGTACATAAGCTCATAGAAATGAATTGAAAATTACACAAGCAAAACCATAGGATTTGAAACTCCAGAAAACACAACAAACAAAATTTTATTCGATATACATCTATTTTGTTCTTCCACCTTAACAAAAAATTTTTTAAATGTTTAACTTGGTGGGACGGAGTTCCTTTATATAATATCGAACGTCAACGTCCACTAAAGGGGACGGGGTCCATAAGTAGACTATAACGTGTTTTCCACAGACGAACGTATGGGCATTGCTAGACCGTCTTAGACTTCATCACTGATCAAGAATATATGTATATGTATATACTTTATGGGGTCCAATTCTCTTTTGAGGGTATTAAAACTGTATTTTGGCGGGGTCGCTCTGGCAAGATCTGTGGGGGACTCATTTCACCTTTGTCATAAAACTTTAATAATAAATGCTTGGGATAATTATATATACAATTTTTAATTTTTTTTTGTGGGGTCATTTACGTGGCAAAAGGGGAGGAGGGGATGGGGCAGAATCAGACAATCATAAAACTCTAAATATTAATGCTTGGCATAATCATATACAAAATTAATTAAATTTTCTTGATAGGGTCATTTAGGGCGCAAAGGGGGGGAGGGGGTATTTTAGAAACAGGCAGTCATAAAACTCTAAAAATAACTGCTTGGGATAATTGTATACAAATTTAATTTTTTTTTTTGTGTTGCGTCATTTATTTTTATTTTTTTATATCCTCAAAAAAGAATTTGGAGGGTATATTCACTTTGTCATTCCGTTTGTAACGCATCGAAATATCCATCTCAGACCCCATAAAGTATACATATTCTTGATCAGTGATGAAATCTAAGACGAACTGAGCATATCCGTCCGTCCGTCCGTCCGTCTGTGGAAATCACGATTCAGTCCAAACGAAAAGAGCTAGACTCTTGAAATTTGGCATAAATATATTTTAAAATTTAGAGCAGGTTTAGTTCGAAGATGGGCTAAATCGGGCAGGAGGGAAAAAAGTTCCCCTAAGAAGAACTAAACCAACCCAGAAAAACAACATAATTTTTAAAGTTTTTTGGTTATTTTGTTAAGCAAATGATATATTTTTATGTCAAATACGGTCCAACGCCTTAAACTTGGAGCCATTAAATAAAATAAAAATATTTTTTGACCCCGCCCACTTCAGTGGGCGTTATTATAGGCAAAAATAACATAAAAATTTAACAAATTGTTTTACTTAAGCCTACATTCCTTAAAAATAACACTTTTAAGCTTTAATGACGAAGCTGAGAAGAAACCTGGTACTACTCTGCCCTACCCCCTCATTCCCCTTCGCCCCCTAAATGACCCTACCAAAAAAAAATTTTTTTTTTAAATTTTGTATATAATCATCCCAAGCATTTATCTTTAGAGTTTTATGACTGCCGATTTCTGCCCTACCTCCCCCCCCCTCTGTCTTTGCCTTTGCCCCCTAAATGACCCTACCAAAAAAAAATTTTCTCTTTAAATTTTGTATATAATCATCCCAAGCATTTATCTTTAGAGTTTTATGACTGCCGATTTTTGCCCTACCTCCCCCCCCCCCCCATCTCTTCCATTGCCCCATAAATGACCCTACCAAAAAAAAATTTTTTTTTTTAAATTTTGTATATAATTATCCCAAACATTTATCTTTAGAGTTTTATGACTGCCTGTTGCTGCCCTACCCCCTCCTCTCCCTTTGCCCGCTAAATGACCCTATCAAAAAAAGAATTTTTAATTTTGTATATAATTATCCCAAGCATTTATTTTTAGAGTTTTATGACAAAGGTGAAATGTTTCCCCCACAGCCCTTGCCAGAGCGACAACGCCAAAATACAGTTTTTATAGCCTCCAAAGAGAATTGTGATGAAGTCTAGGACGGTCTAGCAATGCCGTCTGTGGAAAACATGATATTGTATATTTTTGAACCCCGCCCCCTTTAGTGGGCGTTGACGTACGATATTATATAAAGGAACTCTGTCCCACCAAGTTAAACATTTCAAATTCACTTAATAAATATTTGGAGGGTATTTAAGATTCGACCCGGTCGAATATTACGTTTTTACTTGTTTTTTTTTGGTAGGGTCATTTTTTTTTTGGTAATGTTATTTAGGTGACATTGCTTGACCACCAACAAATAAATTTAATTTAAAATAGTATTGTGACAATAATATGTCAAATAAAAATTTCATAACAGTTTAATTTAGATGTTATTTTTCATTTTGAATTATAAATACTTTTCTTGTTATCCAATGGATTTCTAATTTTATAAAGGTGTAGAAAAATAAAATAGATTCATATCGAATATAATTTATTTGTTGGGTTAATTTTGTATGAGTTTCAAGGTCTACTATGCTTATTCTGTTGTGATTTTTGAAAATAGTTTGGAATTTACAAATTGTGAATTCTCAGATTGTTTTCAGAAGTATTTGCATAAGATAGGAGGTTTTTAACTTTTCAAAACTGTGGGTAAAGTCTACTGATGATTTGGTAAAGCACCAATGAAATGCATATATACATTGCTTGACTACAAACAAATAAATTTCATTAAAAAACTTTAAAAATTATGTGTTTTTTTCTGAGTTGGTTTAGTTCTTCTTAGGGGAACTTTTTTCCCTCTTCCCGACTTAGCCCATCACCGAACTTAACCTGCTGTAAGCTTTAAAATATATTTATACCAAATTTCAGGAGTCTAGCTCTTTTTGTTTGGACTGATTCGTGATTTCCACAGACGGACGGACGGATCGTCTTAGATTTCATCACTGATCAAGAATATATATACCTTATGGGGTCGGAGATGGATATTTCGATGCGTTACAAACGGAATGACAAAGTGAATATACCCTCCAAGTTTTTTGGAGGGTATAAAAAGGCATAATGAAAAACAAAATTTACATAAAACGGTTTTCAAATTGTTTATTCGACATATTTTCTTAATTAAATTAGTAGTTTTTGATTGTTATGTGGTCAAGTATGTCTATATGCCTGCATAGATATAAGGAACGCAAAAATTTGTTCTAAAATCGCGAAAATTTTTTAAAGTTCTCTTATTAAAAATTTATTGCCTTAAACGCTATCTGATTAAAAGTAATTTATAAAAAAGTAAAATGACATAAAACATTAAAAACCATTTTTCTCGAAACCAGATTCGTTGGATTATGACCCTCTTCCCGCAAATGAACGATATGTACATATATATGCATATTTTTGTATACCTCTTTTTTAATTACTGGATAACTTTGAGTGAAAATATGTGTAATACGAAATTTGTAACACTGATGACAAGATGTAAAGCATTTCCACAAGAAATAAAAAGTCATTGTGTTGCTTTGCATTGAAGCAAAAACATTGAAGCCATTATATTGATCAATAAGACAATTTAACAATATATATGTTTATTCAAGATTCACGACAAGATTTTTATAATAAATTAATTGGCAAACGGATTTTAATTATTGTTAATTATGACACCGATGCAATTAAAAATTTTAACAACTCAAATCAAAAGAAAAAACGGGTAACTTAAAATAATATGGTAACTTAATTTTTATGGGAATGTCAGAATCCTTAAAATTGTCAGAAAATTATTTTAAATTTAATAGCTCACAGTGGCAGTACCTTGTTTTATTATACCATGGTTTTAACCAAGGTATATACATACAAGGTATTCCCACTTGCTTTTATTATTTTATTTTAATAAGGATTTTTGAAGTTTATTTTTTTACATCATATTGAATATGACGTTGCCACATTATAAAAAATAATTTTCTTTATTTGGAAATTTTTAAGTAAAATCTGTAATACATACATATATATATATATATATATATATATATATATATATATATATATATATATATATATATGTATATATATATATATATATATATATATATATATATATATATATATATGTATAAGTTGTTCCATTTGTCTAAAAATTTCGTTAATTAAATTGTATATACTAAACTTCATTCATTGATCTCTAAACTTATTTAAATTTCAAAGTATCCAGTTCAGCAATTTCCAAAATAATGCCGTTTTTTTAAAACCAAGCCACATTTTCATAAAAACGGACAAACCACCATTATATTATTTTATACCATGGTATTTAACTATTATTTTATCCCCCCTCTTTTCACAGATTTCAAATTATTACCTCATTTTCAATTTAAACACACTGAATGTACAACATAGATAGAATTTTCCGCTCAAAATCTCATTGTGAATCGTTTTTGCATATTGACGGAGAGAAAAATTTCCCTTTGATGTTTTGAACATAAGCATTTTGTAATATTTTGTTAAAATAATTTAATAAAAGCTATATAAAATGTAAAGAATATTGAAAACTACGAAAAATCAGTTTCTATGCATATCCACAAGAAATGAAAAGAGCTATTGTGTTGCTTCGCATTAGACCAAAAATATTGAAACCATTACAATGTAATGATTACATTGATCAATAAGACAATTTAACATAAAATATGATTATTCAAGATTCACGACAAGATTTTTATAATAAATTAATTGGCAAACGGATTTTCATTAATTATTTTAGTTAATTATGACATCGATGCAATTAAAAATTTTATCAACTCAAATCAAAAGAGAAAAACGGATAACTTAAAATAACATGGTAACTTAACTTTTATGGGAATGTCAGAATCCTTAAATTTTTCAGAAAATTATTTTAAATTTAGTAGCCCACAGTGGCAGTACCTTGTTTCATTATACCATGGTTTTAACTGTGTAATCAAGGTGTGTTAAATATTACCTAAGGACGTTATATCAAGCTTTTGACATTGTGCGTGCGTATCCTTTTTATCTCATTACATAAATGGTTCAATAGATCAAAATTTCATGCTTTAGACACCTATACCCATACATTCGATATATATATATATATATATATATATATATATATATATATATATATATATATATGTGTATATATATATTTGAACTTATGTGTGTGCGTTTGTAGGGAGATGTGTACATTTTTTTACGCAATTTAAATGAACTTACCTAACAAATATTTTCAGATTGAAAACTTGTTTACATTAATTATTATTGTTCAAAGAATTGTTTCGTTTCCAGATTGTTTCCTTCTTTCACTTATTTATTTGTCCAAAGTTCTCTCCCATCTCTCACCACTTATGTTTGTTTGTGTACATGGGATGTTGTGAATTTTTATTATTACTTTCAACAACCAACTGGGTGCAGGGAAAAATCAATTCTTGATTGCTAGTGGCATCCAGGCAAATATTGTAGGAATTGCTGTTTAATATGGTTCGGATTGTTGTTGTTATTGGTGGTGTACATTATTGTATCATATATGGGTATAATTCGTTTACTATAAATTAAGTTGTGTTGCTTGCTTCACTCTTACAGTTTAAAGCTTGACAGCTCTTTCTTTCTTTCATATTATTTTTTATTTTTTTTTTTACGAATGTATTTATTATCATATCTTTTTGTTTTGTTTTTCTTGTATAAAATTTTTTTCATGGTTGCGCAGCCAATCGGAATTCGTTGTTTTTTGCCATTCAGGTGGTGGTTGCTGTATTTGGTTGGTAGTTGTTGCTTCAGTATCTGCTGGTTTCTTTTTGATTTCGTTTCATCAATTCAAATTGAATATTGTTATATTACTATACAACGGATACACAAAATCCTATTGCTATAATAGTCTCTTGGGAGTATGCGCTAATTTCATTATTTGGCCTTTATGTGCAGCGCCAATAAATGGATTCGTGTTTGTAGTTTAGATATGAAAATATGTATGGAATTATATGCATATGTACGTACATACATGTCGATATATATATATATGTATATATATATATATATATATATATATATATATATATTTATATATAGGTACATATGTATGTACTTATGCTTGTACTTGCCCACCAAACACTTTATATCGAAGTGAAGCCACTAGCTTTCCCATATACCAACCTAAGTACTTACATATACAAATGTATGTATGTATTAATAATATTGACGTAAATCATTTGTTTACGTTAAGATGTTTTAATAACCCGATTTTAATAAGAAAGCCGTAATCTGGGGATTTTGTGCTCAAACCTGAGCACCTAGCTACATACATATGTATGTATATTGTCGTTACACCAAAGTACAGTGGGAGACATTTTTTATATGCCTATATAAAATTGATATAGGTAGGTGGTACCAAGGTATATAAATACAAGGTATTCCCACTTGCTTTTATCAAATTTTAATAAGGATTTTTGAAGTTTATTTTTCTACATCATATTGAATATGACGTTGCCACATTATAAAAAATAGTTTTCTTTATTTGGAAATTTTTAAATAAAATCTGTAATACATATATATAAGTTTTTCCATTTGTCTAGCAATTTTGTTAATTAAATTGTATATTCTAAACTTCATTCATTGATCTCTAACTTATTTAAATATCAAGGTCTCCAGTTCAGAAATTTCCAAAATAATGGCCTTTTTTTTAGTACCAAGCCACATTTTCATGAAATCACGGACAAAACACCATTATATTATATTATACCATGGTATTTAACTTTATGCCGTCTCTTTTCACATATTTCAGTGTATTACCTAATTTTTAATTTAAACACACTTTACGTACATAGATAGAATTTTGAAAATAAACATTTTGCAATATTTTGTTAAAATAATTTAATAAAAGCTATATAAAATGTAAAGAATATAGAAAATTACGAAAAATTACAGTTTCTACGCATTACCACAAGAAATAAAAAAGCCATTGTGTTGCTTTGGATTGGACCAAAAACATTGAAATCAATAAGACAATTTAACAAAATATATGTTTATTCAAGATTCACGACAAGATTTTTATAATAAATTAATTGGCAAACGGATTTTAGTTATTGTTAAATATGACATAGGAGCAATTAAAAATTTTAACAATTCAAATCAAAAGAAAAAAAAACGGGTAACTTAAAATAATATGGTAGCTTAATTTTTATGGGAATGTCAGAATTCTTAAAATTGTCAGAAAATTATTTTAAATTTAGTAGCCCACAGTGGTAGTACCTTGTTTTATTATACCATGGGTAGTACCATGGTGCATCAGCACAGGTGATGGTGAACAAATTGTCAAAATTTGTGAAATTCAGAACTGCGCCCCGCGGTTTCACCCGCGTAAGTCTGCATCCCGTGGGAATATCGGGTTAAAAGTAGGCTATGTGTTGAGAGATATATTGTCTCTAGCTGGAAATACATATGTGTATAGCCATTAACCAATTACAATTGGTAATACAAAAGTTATAGGTAGCTATACAATATACTCCTATAAAATATATCAAACGATTTTTTTCGCTGAGCATATATGTGCAAATTTTGTGCTTTAGAAACCCGTGTGTAACTTCAACGATATTTGCGTCGCACGCCAAAACATGTCGCTAATTGTACAATTTTTTCCTACTTACTTGACACTTATCGTTATATTTTGGACAATTTACACAATATCTTTATAAATTATAGCCTATGTGTTATTCTGATGATAAGCAAAATTATTTTATGGTTTCATTAAAATCCATTCAGTAGTTTTAGCGTGAAAGAGGAACAAAGATCCACACATCCTCATTCACAAACATTCGGCTTTATAATATTAGTAGGATATAATATAAACATGTCGGTGTGGTTTTTGTGAATATATAAAAATTAGATTTTTTAGTGTTTGTTAAAAAAAAGAAAAATCCGGGAATGGGACATGTTTTTACGTTCCTAAAGAGGAAGATAGAAGAGAATGCTGAGCCTAAAGTTGAAAACAATAAACAATTTTTCAATTACTAAACAAAAACGGCACTTTCTTGATATTTCTTCACCTACCTCATAAAACAAGCTTACAGGCGTACACATTATTTAATTATCTTGTGGACATATACATCATTTCCATTTATTTTTTTTTTTATTTTAAAATTTAATGTTTATCACAACAATGAATAAAACTAATTTTGTTCACATAACATATTATTTTATTTAACAAAGGCCAATTAAAGAATTCGCCTTGTATTTGACATTGTGTTTCACAAAAAAGTTGCTTTGTTGTAATGAATTCGATTTTCATATACCTGATAATTGTATCATGGGTAGTACGTTAAAATATTAATTTTAGAAAATATAGCTATGCCTCTTTTAAATATATGCATTTCAAAAACAAAGTATTATAACCTTTGGCGGAAACAAATAATTTTTTAAATCCGTCTAACCTGGATCTGCATTGGAAAGTGCACGTTTGAAATCTTAAGTATGTTGCATTATGTTCTTAGGTATAACAAGTTCAAAGTTTAGGTGGCAGAGATGTTCATCTTCCCCGGTTTCATTAATATGTGTTCACGAAAACTCCAAATAGCTCCTCTAGCAAAATTATTACAACTGGCGCCTACAGGTAGGTATAGGCTTGTAGGTGTTGAATAAAAGAAAAATGTAAATTATTATGACGTATTTTTTATGATAATCACCAAGATTCCTCAATCAGAAATGATAATACAACCGAAAATCTGCTGAAGCACAGTATAAATGGAATCAGTTCCAACTTTACAGCTAACGAAATAATTTCTGTTTGGCCTTGAGTTCAACCCCGCGCTGAATATTGTGTTGAATTCTTGTGATCAGCATTAGTGCATGGTAGTGTTAGTTGTTGCCAGCTTGTTTCAATGATGAAGGCATAGAACTGGTCACTGAACATAATTGGCAGCGACTGAAACGATCATGTACTAAACAGCAGCATCCTCCTTCGTCGGTCCTGTAGCAAAAATTAGCCGGCGAAGTAAAAAGGATTAAATAGCTCCAAAAATTCTCTATATTCTCATCTTTCTTCATCTGTCCCATCAATACTATCCCCTTCTTTCTAATTCCGGCACAATATATACATATACTGCATATATAGGGGTCATCCCCTGAGCGCTGGTCCGAGATAACAAAAAAAGGTTTTGAAGTTTATGAAAAATAGATAATCATCTGATAAACCTAAATTGTAAAATATTAATGTCCTAAGAGACCTTCAAAGAAGAGGTACACACTTTTAAACGTGCTTCATCAATTGCCATTGTAAAGGTGGGTTCAGGAAATATTTTTTGGGACCTAATATCAAACTTGCACTTGTTTATCGAAATCTTAGTTAAGTATTTCATTAAATGGAAAATAGCTTTTCATAGCAAATTCACTATGAAAAGCAAATTACCTTATATTCTTAGGAGTAATATACTCAGATCCAAATGGAATTAGTATTTTACCAGATAACTCTTGGATCCAACAAAATAACTTCTTAATTTTCAACCCATAAGCCACAAAAATACAATATTGGCTTAGGACTAGGGTATTCATACTGTGACCATTAATAAAACAAAATAAAATTGGGGTATTCACACTTTGTGCTATTTAGTCATATTGTCATAAAGTCATAATATTTTAGACCAGTTTAAAAAAGTTGTTGTTGTGCTGCATACAAAAAAGTCATAAAATAATAGCACTCTTTTGGGTATGATTTTGTTTTGTCATAAAATAGCTCTACAGATCTGAGTCGAACGGCTGAAAAAATCTTTAGGCGAGACGACGATAGTATATGTTTGCCGCCGTTACATATATACGATTCACGACTAAAAAACGGCTAAAAAATTATTCATACTTACATATATGTATGTCTGTAAATTAAATCACATTTTTATAACATAAAAAATATTAAAAGAGAACTAAATCGCAAAAACTAAATATATACAAGTGAAAAATTTTTCTCCTTTAACTTGCGTAGTTGGCAGCCACTGAACGTTTTTCCGTATGCCGCCGCAAAAAAATTTATTCAGGTCATATTAGGGCAGCAACTGTTTTAGTTTATAGTTTATACAGAAGACACATTTAATAATTTTAAATAGAAATGGAGTTTTTAGACTTTTTGGCATCTTCAAACTACTTTATTATCTTAATTATATTTTGCTTTGTGTAAATTGTTAATTTTTTAACGGGCTTAAGTTCGAATCTTGCATGACTGCAAATTATTTTTTGTTATTTTATTAATAAATGAATTTGTTTAAATTCTATTTATTATTTTTATATTAAGATTGGAATATTAAGAATATTTTTTAATAATCATCAAACCAGCAGAACGGATCAGTACTGATTTCGAGGCCGCTACGCCATCTCATCAGCGTTCTTTGTTCAATTTTTCCACTTTTGCAAGTGGTGCTAGTTAGTAGGAATATCAACTATTTAACCAATATTTTAACGAAAATTGAATATGAGAAGTTATCACATTCATATTATTAAGTTATTACATTTTGGTTAGTACGAAATTCCCCAACCCTGACGATTAATATTCCAAATATTCCAATAACATTTAATTACAAATGTGTTGTTTTCTTATCAGCTGATCGATGTTTGAAATAGCATACTAAGTTATGACGGGTTGTTCACACTAGTCATATTGTTCGTGCTATTATTTTATGACTTATGACTACAATGTGAATCCCCCAAATATGTTTGGGGTTTTATATTAACACAAAAGCACATTATGACTTTTATTAATTTATGACTACAGTGTGAATCCCCCAAAATTTGTTTGGGGTTTTATATTAACACAAAAGCACATTTTGAGTTTTGTTGTATAAATATACATACATACATACACCCTAAAACACTTTTGTTGAAATTTACGTCAATAATAGTCGGCAACACTTTACCGAATATAGTTGACCTAAAATTACACAACATATAATTTCAAACAATTTGTGGATTTTTGAACAAAATATGTTAACTATTGAACAAAAGATGTTTAATACTTTCAAACATATTGTGTCTAGTTTCCCCCTATTTTAGGTATGTATATATGTTATGTTTAATTTTAATCCTATATAATTAGAGAAAATGAACTTGTACAATTATTATTTAAAATTATATATATTTTAAAAAAAGATATAAAAACTTACTTAACTGTATTTAAATCAGTGGTGGGCACCGTCAATGTATTGGTAAATTGTGTATGTGTTGAGCTTGGGAGCTACCCACCAAACAAAAAGCCAAGCGTTTGAAAGATAATGGTGCATTATATATTTATAAATAAGTAGCAATATTTTCTAAATTGAAAAAAAATGTTGATTACGTAAAATTATTAATTAAAAATAAAACTTTTTATTAGTAAACAGTCAAATGAAAAAAATTAAAGAGATAGGACAATAATTTGTTGTATTTTCCATTCAAGAAAAAAAATATATAAAAGAATGGTTGCTTGCTGGAGCATAACACTGAATATGCGACAAAAAAATAAAAATCCGCGGTTGGATGTATCAAACTTAATAAGCTTTGATATTTGTCGGCATGGAAGATCATTTTCATATGGGAAACATATTCAAAATATTTTTGATAAGATTTTAAACGGACTAATTAATAAGTTTAAGTGTATTACTAAATTAGGAGAATTAGTATACTCCGTTATTGGAGAAAAATTTTATAAAAGGTAATGTCTGTTATCGAAAGAATTGTTTATGACAAAATTTTTTCGCATATCATCATGACTGAAATTGTTTGCTGGGCAAATATTCGGGAAAAAAATATAAAAAAGTTCGTAAGCATCCGCCTGATATTCATTCGTCGCTGTCTCATAGACGACTAAATTAAAGAGGGTAAGAATACGTGTGAATGATCTCAGCACAATTGTGCTATGAAACGCCCGTATCTGATTTAAATGAAAATTAAATGAATACTGCATGTTCATGTAAATACAAATTAAATATTAACCTCCATATTCACAAAAAAATAAAACGTGTTTCAAATCTGTTTTAACAAAAATTTTGTATGAACAAATTTGATCAAAATACATTTCAAACTCATTTTAAATTTTATGAATACCGGGCTTAGTATTTCCTTACTTATTAATGTACATATGTAAAATACAAACTTAAATAAAAATATTTATTTGAAATGAGGTATTATATTATATTAAGGCCGTTTATATATGTATATATATATATATATATATATATATATATATATATATATATATATATATATATATATTGTGTATATATATATATATATATATGTGTACAACACTTCTTAGTACTTGTGACCGAAATTTCAACAAATAGATATTTCACTGCTATTTTGATTTAAAACATTTAATTACTCGAAATTATATTTTTCCGTCACAGAAAATATTACGCCAATGCTAATGAAATAAAAACTCTCTAATGCTTCTTCTTTATGAAAAAGTTGCTATTATTACATTAACAGACATTTTCACAATGTATGATTAAGACTTAACGTTTACTTTAACGACAACTTTTGTATGCCAAACTTGACGTTAAAGTTCACGTTAATTTTTAATCGTAAATTATGAAAAGGGCCGTAAGTGTTGTGTTTTTGGATAGATATGTTAAATTTTAAACATTTTTTGTATTGTTAAGTCACATTGAACACATTTTTAAACACACTTGCTTAAAAATGGACAATTTTTACATAATAATTAGTACTTTGTTTAAAATAAGACAAACTATGTTTAGGTTAGGTTAGGTTGAAAAGAGGGGCGTAAGCAAGGGCTATCCCAATTTGTTCAGGATTACACCTAGTCCTCATAGGCCTGTTGTATGCTCTATTATAAGGAGTTCTCTTTTATTATAGGGAGCCTCCACTAAAATCATGGAAACCTCTGAATTTGATTACAACAAGAACCTAGTTTCTTCAATGTATTTTCTTAAGTCTCTCCAATTAGAACCCCTAAGAAATTCCATCTCCTGTATAATCTCCTGATTAAATGTTTGTCTCCTAATTTTACTAAATGCCGGACAGTAGCACAAGTAGTGCTTTAGTGTCTCGTCATCTTCCTGACAGGCACTGCATGTTATATCGTCAACAATACCCATGCGTGCCATGTATGTACTGTCATCAAATTAACCAATCTTCGTAGTGCTGGCCTACTCAACGTTAGGATCTCCTTTGTCCTGTTACCATCTGGGTCTCCCCATAGAATCCCTGTCACCCTACCTACGGTAGAGTGCTGCCAATCTCTTGTGTGCAATTCTACAGCCCATTGCTTTAGTTCGTTCTTATAAACCTGAAATGGCTTTGGATTATCTAGTGTGAAGTTCGCCATTGATGCTCCCATCTTTGCTAGCCTATCTGCCTCGATATTCCCAGGTATCCCTCGATGTCCTGGAATTCATATTATCTCAATGCTCCCACAATGCGTGTATGAGTTAATCTCCTCCTTGCAATGTAATACGCACCGAGATTGAACCGCATAATTCCTTATGGCCGCGATGACTTTCCTACTATCCGTGAATATACGAACCGGTAGTCTGTTATCGATTTCCTTTAACCACCTTATCCCTATCGCAATAGCCGCGATCTTCGCTGCACAAAAGATCCTTTGGGTCGCGGTGCTTATGGCCTCATATAATAATAATAACCCCATGTCATAGAATCCTCCACCCGATCGGTTACCAATCTTCGACCCGTCCGTGTATAGGTCAGTTGTAGTTCGTTGCAATTGCATCCTCCCATTCCATACTTTCTGATGTTATGGTGGTGCAGTGTGATTGTAGCCGTCTTATCCGTGGACACCACATGTATTATACTTTGGTGTTTGGTTATGTGTTTCCTTGTCAACCACTCACCCATCACCATTAGTCTTGTAGCAGCCATAGCTGCATCGTATTTAAATTGTATATCAATAGGTACTATTGATAGAATATTCTCCATCACCTTAGTTGATGTGGTTCTTATCGCGCCACAGATGCCGATACAGCACTGTCTTTGTATTTTTTGAAGATGTTTGACATTAACCTTCCTCTCTAAAGACGTCCACCATACTAACGAGGCGTACATCACAATTGGTTTTACCACACTCGTATAGAGCCAGTATGCCATCTTTGGGCTCATACCCCATTTGGACTTGTTGCGTTCCTTCTGCAATTGGTCCAGACTCTTTGGGCCCTGATTGCCATGCTTTCTATATGGTTCTTCCAGGATAATCTCCAGTCGAGTACCACTTGTAGATATTTGACCTTTTTACTAATATGTATTGTCCTATTTTGAAAAACCGGTGGTTCCAATGGTGCAATCTTCCGTTTTCTCGTAAACAAACGAATTTCCGTCTTCTCTGGGTTGACATTTCAGTAGCCCAGTTAAAAGCTAAATTCAGTGCCTCTATTGCCCTACCACAAAGAACTCTGGGATTGTTTCACTTTATCAATATCGCTACATAGCAGACGGGAGAAAATCGTCTCTGGGATAGTGTCTTCAGTAGGGTATTTATGGTCACAACCCACAGTAAGGAAGATAGTATTCCCCCTTGTTGCGTTCCGCAGCACACGTTCTTATTTTCGTGTCGTTCACCTCGCAACTTATCCTCCTGTTCCTAAGCATATGACTGATCCATGCAGTCAATATTTGGTCCAGGTCAAAATTGCCTAGCGAGTCAATAATGCTTGAGGTCGATATATTATTGAAAGCCCTTTCTATATCGATAAATACAGCCATGTTGTACATACCTAGATCGAAGGTTCTCTCTATATGATATACAACTTCCTTTAGGACTGTCTCAACACACCTGCCCCTAATGTAAGCGTGTTGCTTAAATATCATTGTATCGTGCGGTATTCTTTCCTTCACCATTGTGTCCACAATCCGTTCCAATGTTTTCAGTAAGAATGAAGTTAAGCTAATCGGTCTGTAAGCTTTCGGATCTGCATAGCTTTCCTTGCCTGGTTTTGGAATGAAGACAGCTTTGGCCTCCCTCCATGCCAGGGGAGTGTTTGCATTAGTAAGACAGATTGTGAAGATATTAGCCAACCTATCCTCTATTAGGTCTATACTTTTCTGAAGAAGAGCCGGGAAAATGCCATCAGGCCCAGCTGCCATTTATGGTGAAAAGCTCTTCACTGCTTTATATACCATTTGAGTATTCACTATTACCATTGGATTGTCAGTATTTCTCGGGAGTATGCCACTTCCGGGCAGTTCACCTGCCCCGCGCGGAAGTGTGCCTCCATAAGAAATCCCAATAACTGCTCCATCGTCTCTGCCCTCCTGCCTTCCGAATCGACAAGTGTCTCAAGGTTGGGTTTTCGACAAAAGTTTCTTTATATTGGAAGCTTCACTAACGCTGTCTACCTGGTCACAAAAAAGCTTCTAGCATTCGCGTTTGGCGTCCCTTATTTTTCTATTGTAAATGTTAAGTTTACTTTTATATTCTTCCCAGTATATATCCAGTCCCTTCCTGTTAAAGAGCCTCCTGGTTTCTCTCCCGAGATTTATAAGTTGACCCGTCATCCAGGGTCTCCCCTTTGGGTTTCGCCTATTTCTGAGTGGACAACTGTCTTCAAATGATTCCCTAATATCAGTACTGAATCTATTTATCTCTGACTCTATGCGCGCTACATTAGCTACTGATGGTGGATAGTTCTCGAGTTTGTTTTGTAGACTAGACCTAAAATTTGACCAGTCCCTATTTCTAAATGTTATGGGGTTAGGGTCAGGATGGTCCAAAGTCATAAGATATAGCGATGATCCGAGAAGGAATGCAGTTCCGACACGTGCCAATCGCTTATTTCATTAATTAAGTTTTCTGAACATATAGTGATATCAATAACTTCTTCCCTAATTCTGTTAATAAAAAATTGGTTTATTCCCAGTATTTACTGTGAAGAGGTAATTTACCATTAGATATTCAAATAACGCATCACCTCTATTAGTGCTACCCCAAGAGAGATGATGCGAGTTGACATCACAGCCTATTAAGATATTCCTACTTTTACTCCTGGCGGAAGATGTGATACACCTCAATTTCGACGTTGGTGGAAGTGTCGGGGTATCCGAGGGTAGATACACCGAAGACATTAGCATGTTTCGACTGCCATATAATAAAGTTGTGACGTCTGATGCTGATAATTCTGGGAAAAAATTAAAGTTTATTACCTTATGACATACATAGTATGCATGCCCTGGGTCTAGCCCCGGTCTCTGCATAAAAAAGTTAATAATTACTGTCGTTTAAGTCAGAAACCTTGTTCTTAATTGTCCATGTTTCCCGTATGAACACAAAGTGTTACTTGCTCCATCAGAGCTTGAGTCGCCGTTTTGCTCCGATGGAGGTTTATCTGCAGCAGCATCCTTACACAACGCCTCGTGAGGGGGCATCTTGTGATGCAATGATCTCCGATTCCCCCTTTTCTTTTGGTTCCGCCTTATCTTTTTTGGCATTCTCAGTCGGGCGTACTGACCTGCTAATGGGAGTGTTCCCGACTTTGAAATATATGGTCGAGGTGGCAAAGAAGGCCTCCCCTTTTCGTTCTTCGAGGTAAGTCATGAACGCTTTGTCCAGACCTACCACGATCAGAATGCCCTCCTCTGCCTCCCCACGTTGGAAGATTTCCACTTGCTCGCATCGAGACCTATATTTTTTTACTAATAATATTTGTTATGGCATCGGTTTTCAAACTTCCACCCCATCCTTTTATATAAAAGGATGCCTTTGTTAGGGCTTGGATTTCCGTCTTCTTCGCAAGCAAGAGTCTTTCACCTTCCCATGGTGCCTTAATGCTGTTTATTCGGTTTCGTAGTATCTCCACACAGGAGTCAGACTCCAGTTGCAGAAACATTACGTCCCGAACAAACTTACTGTTTTCAATGTGGATCTTAGGAGCGTCTTCATTACCTGACAATATATACTCCACAATGCATTCATTTATGGCACTTTCCACCTCTTTGTGGTAGTGCACTGGAATTTTGCCTGATGGGCTGCTGGAATCGATGACAGCATAGCTCAGCTCTTCTGCGCGCCGGTTTATCATACGTGGGCTGCTCCTTAGACCTCCTTTCGTCTGGTTTTCTCTTCAGTGATTTAGAAGCTTTCGTAGCTCCTCCAACCACTGAAGATTTTCCTGACGCCACAGATTATGTTTATTTCTCATTCATATATTTGCTGTAAGATCTAAATTCACGTAATTTTAAACAACAACATGTTTTCAACATTAATTTATGCAAAATATGAACGTAAAATACAGCAAAAGTTTTAAAGTGTATATGACTAGAAACTTGTGGGTAGAAATTTTTCTTATGAAAAATTTTTCTTATAAAAGCTGAGAGATTTTGACCATGCCCTAATTGTCAGGCCACCACAACAATAAAATATTCGGCTGTACCGAATCTTAAATACATTTCACAAATTTTTTTGTTCTTTCTTTCTTCCCAAAACAGAAAGTAGGCTTAATAAAAAAACAAAATTTTGTTATCAATTACTTTTATATTTAAGAACACTTTCAAATTGTTTGGCTAGGAAGCTAAATGTTTGGCTCTTCTTATTTCTAATACCTCTAAACGTCTTTGAAAAGTATAAAATATGTTTAATTTACAAGCAAAAAGAAAAAATTCCTCTCATGTACGACAAAAAGTTCTGATTGTCCAACCGTAGTATCATCTTTTAGATTTTTTTGGTATTTAATACCAATTTATTTCTTCCTGATATATAAAGCAGCTATAATTCATCATAAAAGTCAAAAATAGTAAATTATATGGTTACTTTATGTTTCAAAATATTTCGATATTCCAACCAATTCGATTTTTAATTTTTTTGGTTTTTAATACCAATTCAACTCTTCCCGAAGTAAAAAAAGGTTTCATTCACACAAAAATCAAAATTAGGAAGTTATATAGCTACTTTTATGCACCAAAAAATTTCGATTTTCCAACCCTGGGACCGAATTTTAAATTTTTAATAGCAATTTAATTCTTAGCATATAATAGGTTTAATTCACTGCAAAGAACTAAAACTAGGAACTTATATTGTTACTTTCATGTACCAAAAAATTTCGATTTTCCAACCCTGGAACCGAATTTTTAATATTAAAAATTTTTAATACCAATTTAATTCTTTCTGATGTATAAAATAGGTTTAGTGAGGTATAACATAGTTTTACATGACAAAAAAATTTAATTTTTACCCTTTTTGGGCACTTGAACGTACCATGAAATATTTCATTTCTCCAACTCTGGAATCGAAATTTTGATTTTAATAATTTTGTTCTCCCTCAATTATAGAATAGTTTTAATTAGCAAAAACAACAACGTCAATTGCCTTTTTGTTTACTTTGTAATGATGGTGTAATAAAGATGTTTTGGGTGTAATGTATTTAGTGTTGGTCCCTATAGGATTCTTGATTTATAAAAGAGCCTTAGAATCGATAGTCGGCTCTATAAGATGGCAAAGTCAATTGCCGAAGTGGGAAATAAAATTGTTTCTAGTTTAGAGTCAAAATTATTTCTGAACTTTAATAACAAAAACCTTCCGCTTATATACTATTCTTATTCTACACATTACAATAACAATTCTTATTTCTATTTCTTACTTCAATATCAATCGCAATATTATATTGATTACTACAAACCAAATTTGCTTATTCTGCACAATTGCAATTTTGGTCAGTGAACTTATTTCATAAATGTGACCTAATTTTATATTGTGTTTATGTCAGTTTGTTTTCTTTATATATTTTTTTGCTTTATTTTTTGTATTTTCGTGTGGTGTCATATGTATGATTACATTATGAATGTACTACACCCCTACCGTTTAAAGAAAAACATTTTTTTTCTTTTTTTTGGTAAAAAAAATATATAATTTTTTTGTTTTTGTCTTTAAGTATTAAATTACAAAGTGGTATATAAAATTTATTTGCAAAAATTGTTGCATTGACATAACTAAAATAATTTTATTCTATTCTTGTGTACGGTCATTGGCTTGTTATTTTTCAAAATTGTGATATTTACATTTTCTGTGTTTATTACTTCAAAAGGACCGATATATTGATTTTCGCTCTTCTTGGCGTTTTCTTTTCTTAAAAATACCGTATCTAATATTTTTACATTAATGTTATTTGTATTCTTATCTTTAATATATTTTTGTTTTATTTTGCCTTCTAATAAATTTGTATTTGCCATATTATGTGCATGTTTTAATTTAATTTTTAATTCTGTTACATAATCTTCATAATTGTAAAATATTTCACTTGACACGTGATCATTTGGCATAGTCGCTAATCTTCCATATACCAATTCAAATGGAGAAAAACCTGTGACTGAGTGCGGTGTTGTGTTATACGCGAACGTATAGTATGGAATCCATTCATTCCAATTGTATTGTTTTGTGAAGGAACGCATGTATTCATTTAATACCCTATGAATTCTTTCAATGCCACCATGGTGATATGCTGTTGACGTCACATGATTGATTTTCATAAATGTACATATTCTCTCGAATAACTCGTTTACGAATTCAGTTCCTCTGTCTGTTTTTATTGTATCGAAACATCCATATTTTAATATAAACTTCTCCACCAATACCTTCCCTATCTCTGATGCTTCCTTAGTTTCCATTGGGAATGCGTCTATGTATTTCGTTAGTTCACATTGCGCAGTTAATATATATCTATACCCGTCTTCATGTAAATTATTTATTGTAATTTAATATTTTATTTACTTATGATTTAGTTGCTGATAAACAATGCTCAATGTGTTAAATTAGGTCAATATTATTTTCATTCGCTATGCACAAATAAATGTCAATAACCGTATGCACAATTATAAACATTTAAGTTAGCATTTTAGTTCCTGAAATAAATATAGGTCACTGTTAAACTAGCAGTTTTAACACAATTTAATAGATAAGCAGTTTTTACTTTAATTAATTTGTA
The DNA here is from genome assembly GCA_951800035.1 of Linnaemya tessellans. NCBI lineage: Eukaryota > Metazoa > Arthropoda > Insecta > Diptera > Tachinidae > Linnaemya > Linnaemya tessellans. Next base: position 63,666,386 of record OX637534.1, on the reverse strand, counting down.
TAAAAGAAAGTCAAATAAAGTTTACAATCGGAGTTTTATTAAGACAGTAAACGAATTGTTTTATTAGAGCTCTTCCTCCAGGTTAAAGTGCTTGAGAGGACATAAAACCATATCATTTCTTCAGGCTACATGTGCTTGTAAGAAACCACAATTCAATACAAACAGTTTTGGTGACCCCGACGTGATGCTACATCTAAACATTGCAATTCTAACAGCTATGTACTTCTTAGTACGGCACTGATCAAAGTTAGAACGAATGAAAAAGAAATACAATGCAGAGCAATTCTCGATTCCGGATCACAGCTCAACCTGGTTAGCGAACGGTTAGTCAAACGTCTCGGAATTTCGCCCAAAGCAGCTTCAATCTCTATTAGCGGCATTGGATCAAGCAACACTAAAGTTCAACATCGAGTAAACATCGCTCTACATTCTCGAGTTGGCAACTTTTCTACTCGTTTGGAGGCAGCTGTTCTACCACACATAATTTCACCGCAACCATCTCAACTCATCAATATTGACCACTGGTCAATTCCCAAAAACATTCTACTAGCTGATCCAGAATTTCATCGACCAGAAAAAGTAGATGTGTTATTGGGTGCAGAGTTTTACCATCAACTATTAGCAAAAGGGCAGATTCAACTAGCAAAGGATTTACCCACTTTACAAAACACTGTACTTGGATGGGTTGTATCTGGAAAAATATGCGGATACAATTCACATACAAGTGCATGTGGAGTATGTACTAATCACTTAGAAGAAGCCATTGCTCAACTCTGGGAAATTGAAACCATAAAAACAACTGATAAGGGAATGTCAACTTCAGAAAGACTATGCGAAGAACATTTTAATCAAACTCGTACAATCGAAAACACGGGGAGATATATGGTGAGATTACCATTTTGCAACAACCCTAACGTAATAGGCGACTCACACGGAGTTGCATTCAACCGATTTTTGGCACTAGAAATACGACTAGCAAAAGTGCCAGAAATTAAATCCCAATATAAAGCCTTCATGAAAGAATATGAAGCATTGGGCCACATGACTCAAATAGATATTAATACTGAATCAATGCCAAGATATATTATCCCTCACCACTGCGTACTCAAGCCTGATAGCTTAACAACAAAATTACGTGTCGTCTTCGATGCTTCTACAAAAACGTCTGAGGGCATGTCGCTAAACGACTTAATGTACACAGGACCAACAGTTCAAAGTGAACTATTTTCTATCTTACTTCGGTTCCGAATGCCACGTTTTGTTTTTACGACAGATATGGAAAAGATGTACAGACAAATACTAATACATCCTGAAGATAGAAGATTTCAAACCATTATATGGAGGGAGGATCCAACAATAGCAGTAAAATATTATCAGCTAAATACTGTTACCTATGGTACACGAGCTGCCCCATATTTGGCAACAAAATGCTTGGAGACTATAGCTAAAACAAACATGAGTAGATACCCATGGGGATCCCAATTTTTGCTTGAAAACTTTTACGTGGATGATGGGATCGGTGGAGATGATAACCTAAACACAGCCATAGCAATTCAGAAAGAGTTGAAGTATATACTTAGCCAGCATGGATTTAAGCTACAAAAGTGGACTGCAAATCATCCACAACTACTTCAAACAATTGGAGAAGCTCAACAAGAAGTTAATTTTGACTTCAACAGTGAAAATAATCACACAGTAAAAACCTTAGGTTTATCCTGGATGCCAAAATGTGATAAATTTTGTATTAAGGTAGTGCTCAACGAAATACAGGTAGTTACCAAGCGAACAGTTACTTCAGATTTAGCTAGACTATTTGATCCGTTAGGATTGCTGTCACCAATTGTAGTCTCTGCTAAAATGTTCATTCAAGAGCTTTGGCAAACAAAACTGGAATGGGATGATGTGTTACCAACAAGTCTTCATATGAGGTGGACAACATTCCGTAATGAATTGCAACATCTAAAGAATCTGGAAATTCCACGACACATCTTTGAAGGAAATATCTCCTCCAGGATACAAATTCATGCGTTTGCGGACGCTTCAGAAAAGGCTTATGGTGCAGCTATTTACGTAAGATCAATCCTCAAGAACAATCAGGTAATGGTGAGATTATTATGCGCAAAATCACGGGTAGCTCCATTAAAACGCCAAACCTTACCTCGTCTTGAACTTTGCGCAGCGCTGTTAAGCGCTCAATTAACCGCAAGAGTAAAGAAGGATTTAAAACTAGAGAGTGCACCCACATATCTATGGACTGACTCAGAAATAGTTTTAGCCTGGATCAACTCTGAATCGTCATCGTATCACACATTTGTATCTAACCGAATCTCTGTCATACAGGAAATCTCTATTGCAGAACAATGGAGACACGTTAGATCTAAAGAAAACCCGGCGGATATGATATCACGAGGACTCCCCCCATCAAAATTAGCAGCCAGCACTTTATGGTTCTACGGACCCATGTTTCTACACGGGAAAGAAGAAATTTGGCCAGCAGCATATTCCAAGGCTAGTGTTATAAGTGACAATACCAACATGGAACTTAGAAAAATTGCTGCAGTCACCACATCAACTAATGTACCAAGTGACACGTCAAGCATAGTTTATAACGTACAGCACAATGGGTCCTTTAGAACGCTACAACGGGTGGTAGGTTACATGCTCAGATTCATCAATAACGCAAGAAGACGCACACGAAAATACGAGTTAGCGCTGTCAGTTCAAGAATTAGAACAGGCTCTAGTAGTGATCGTCCGTGGAATGCAAAGTTCAGATTTTGAAGAAGATTTAAAAAACTTAAGAAAATATAAGGAGGTCAGTAGAAATAGTCCATACAAGAATCTTACTCCGTTTATTGATACCAACAGCATTATAAGGGTAGGAGGACGACTAGAGTCATCATCACTTCCATATGATGCCAAGCATCCAATGCTGATTCCTTACAATGACCCTATTTCAAAATTGCTCATGCAAGAGGTGCACAAACAAAATCGGCACTGTGGTCCGCAAGCACTCTTAGCACATGTGAGGCAAAGATTTTGGCCAGTTAAGGGAAAATCAGCAGCTCGATCAATTGTACAACATTGTGTAAAATGTACCAGAGCCAAACCACAATTGCTTACTCAAATCATGGGTAACTTGCCATCTACTCGAGTCACTCCAGCTAGAGCATTCATAAATTCCGGTGTAGATTTTTGTGGACCTGTCTGGATTCATCATAAAATAAGAGGTAAACGTCCTCACAAGGCCTACGTAGCTGTGTTTTGTTGTTTTGCAACTAAAGCGGTTCACTTGGAATTGGTAAGCGATTTAACAACAGACGCATTTTTAGGTGCATTAAGGCGGTTTATAAGCAGGCGAGGCCATTGTAAAAATTTGTATTGTGACAACGGAACAAATTTCGTTGGTGCAAGAAATCAGCTGAAGGAACTTTCCGATACAATTCACACAGGCTCAGCTCAAAACAAAATAAATAAAGAGTGTACATCCAGAGGAATCACGTTTCACTTCATACCACCTAGAGCACCTCACTTCGGGGGTTTATGGGAAGCCGCAGTTAAATCGGCAAAACATCATCTAATTAGAAGTACTGCTACTGCATCTTTGACGTATGAAGAACTTGATACTGTAATCATAGAAATCGAAGGTATCCTTAATTCTCGTCCAATAAGTCCAATGTCAGACAATCCAAATGACTTAACGGCACTAACCCCTGGTCATTTTCTCATTGGAGAGCCACTGAATGCTCAAGTCGACGTAAGTGCGGCGGAACACAAGACAAGTCTGTTGACAAGATGGAAACTGGTAACACACTTAAAGGGCGAATTTTGGAGACGATGGTCACAAGAATACTTGTGTGAACTCCAATATCGACATAAGTGGAAGACACAGAATAATAATATTAAAACTGGAGACATGGTCATAGTAAAGGAAGATAACACAACACCACTAAACTGGCCATTAGGAAGAGTCATAAAGGTGCATCATGGAGATGATGGAATTGTTCGAGTAGTTGATGTAAAAACATCGACTGGAGTTTGCAAAAGAGCTATTGCGCGCCTAGCACCATTACCAGTAGACAATGTAGAATGTGGTGAAGCGCTTCACCACCAAGACTCTCATGATCCAAGTAGCTCGCAACAAAATAAAACATCTGAAGGACATAAGGAAGAGTGGATTACGACGCAACAAGAAAAAGTGGAAACTCCTAAAAAAAGAAGGAGAGTTTCTCTATGATCTATTATGATTTAAAAGAATTTTGGTCTGAAGCAGCGGTATTCGCGCAAGGTACAAAGACGCTAGATCATTTGTGTAAAGAAATGCTAGACAAAGCAACATGTGCAAATCTAGTAAAATATTTTGAGCACACTGAAGCAGAACTAACTTTAGACAGCACGTTACTCTCAGGAAGAATACACAAAAGAGCAGCTCTTGACGTGGTTGGGAATATTGCAAATTCTCTGTTTGGGGTATTAGATTCCGAATACGCAAAGGAAATGGCACATAAGATTTCACAAATTAAGGAAAACGAAGCGCATTTGTTGAACCTGCTAAAAAATCAGACATCAGTCATAGATTCAACAATCAACATCATGAAAGCCGACCAGGAAGCAGTGAAGAAAAAGTTTGACCAAATCGATCTACAAATAGCAGAGGTGCACAATATGATACGGGACAATAGAGAAGAATATCATCAAGAAAAAATTTACCGTATTTTTTCATCACTATGTATTCAATTAAGTATTACGGCAGCAAATCTGCAGCGCACACAATCGTTAATACTTGACATTCTGACAAACACTCACCATGGCATAATAAGTCCATTCTTATTAACTCCTCACCAGTTACAGCAGGAAGTAGAAAAAATTAAATTCCATTTACCCGAATCGCTAGAACTACCTGTGAAAAGCGAAGATACGTTACAACTGTACAAACTAATGAGAATAAAGGGTGGACTCACAAAAAACACAGCAGTGTTTAGTATTACGTTACCATTAGTTGAATGCGACCGCTTTCAAATATTTAATATTATTCCAGTACCAAATTGGATCAACAAGACTCTTGTTGCGGTAAAGCCTTGTGCAGCCCTTCTAATCATTAACATTGCTCGAAGGCAATATTTTACCATAAGTAACACTGAGTTCGAATTATGCTCACTGCTTGCAGACGACACGTATTTATGCTCTCCGAATCAGGTAAGACATGACCAGGGCTCCTCAACATGTTCCTGTGAAATGAATTTGTTTTACAACAATACTCGACCAGATTGTCCTGTACAGCAAATTGAAGATACTCTAGCCTGGATCCCTCTCCGCCACAAGAACAAATGGATCTACGCAGTTCTGGGCACATCTCATGCAACAGCAGTGTGCAAACAGGAAATTACACAGCTAACACTTGAAGGATCTGGGTTGCTGATTCTGGAACCAGACTGCATTCTCAAATACAGATTCAGGACGATGCATGGACAACAAATTGTTGCTAGCTCACTGAAGACATCATACACTAGTTTTTGGGAACTAACCGAACAGAACCAGCAAGAACATTTGCAACCATTACTAAACAAAATACAAACAAGCGAGTATCAGTCGCAAGTTAAAAATTTAACAATTCTACAAAGCTCATTGGCCGCACAAGAAATAATGAACTTACCAAACAAAATTGAAGTTCATAATTACCATCACATGGCAGTTGGCTACACAGCATTGGTCATCACAATATGCATTTCAATCTATCTACTTATCAAGCGAAAATTCAAATCACGACTGAATAACTCAACTCCAATTCCAGCGCCTCGTCTACAGCAAGCAGAAACTGACTTCACTGTACACATATAAGAACCAATCCAGCCTCTCATCTGATGACAGTGAATGCCAGCTCAGCATATTAATAATATAATTCTTATCTTAGTTTTTTCTTGTTTGTTTCTATTTTTGAGCTTCTCTCAACGCGGGGAGCATGTTCATGTAAATTATTTATTGTAATTTAATATTTTATTTACTTATGATTTAGTTGCTGATAAACAATGCTCAATGTGTTAAATTAGGTCAATATTATTTTCATTCGCTATGCACAAATAAATGTCAATAACCGTATGCACAATTATAAACATTTAAGTTAGCATTTTAGTTCCTGAAATAAATATAGGTCACTGTTAAACTAGCAGTTTTAACACAATTTAATAGATAAGCAGTTTTTACTTTAATTAATTTGTATAAAAGAAAGTCAAATAAAGTTTACAATCGGAGTTTTATTAAGACAGTAAACGAATTGTTTTATTAGAGCTCTTCCTCCAGGTTAAAGTGCTTGAGAGGACATAAAACCATATCATTTCTTCAGGCTACATGTGCTTGTAAGAAACCACAATTCAATACAAACAGTTTTGACCCACGCCTCCGGAGAGACTGGCAGTTGGCACTTCTCGTGGGTTCAAAAGAGATTGTTCGTACCGAAGACGTGTAGCTTGGTCTAGCCTTCTTAATAGCAAATGTAGCAGAAGTGGGTCCCAGGATGACGTATCTATTTGAAGATTTTTTAATGATAAAAGGCACTCCTGTGTTCTGTCATGTAGTAACTTGTAGTTATCAGATGTGGTTTTACCTGGAGCATCTACCAGTTCGTGCACTAGCTTACTGACTAGTAGTCTTTTGTTGTTATATCGATCGGTTACTACGGCCCAAGCTGCGTCGAAATTTTCTCCGGTAGCCGTGAAGTGGTTGATTAGATTTGCAGCTTCTCCTACCACATGTGTTTTTAGATACCAGATTTTTTGAATACTGGGTATTGGCTGCATAACTATCAAGGATGAAAACAAGTCATGAAACTCTTTCCATTTCAAGTAATTTCCATCAAACTTCGGTAGCGTTATTTTGGGAATTGGTACAGTTAGATGCCCATTGTTATTTTCCGAATGGCAAGGACTTGATGGATTGCTGCTGAAATCTTTAATAGTTTCTCGCAATTTTATTTCTAGTTGAATGTATCGCTCCATGTTGTAGCCCTGACTCACCGGATCGTCACTCATTCCCGCTATATTGTAATGTAGCTCTTCAATATTTGCCCATAGTCTGTGGGCAACTTGGGTTTCCTCATTTGTGAAACCATTAGTTAATAAACGTTCTAGCGATGCCATCATGGCAGCTTGTCGGCGCATACTCTTAACGAGTTCATTATTGCAACTGGCTGTTGGCTCACAATGCTTAGTTATTTGCTGGCTGATGGGCTGTTTCCTTGATTCAGCTGGAGCTACTTTTAGTATTCCTTGTTCAAATAGCTCTTTGTATTGATGCACGACGTCCATTATTGCCTGGTAGTAGTCCTCATTAAAATATTTATGTTCCAGCGGTAAATCTTCCAGCAATCGGATTTGGTTGTCGGTCACCTCGAAGTTCGATCATTCCTCGTCCAGTCTTCTTAACCGTTCTTGGAAATAGCTAGTGGACTCCTTTCTCGATGAAGGGTCCTTTTTAAAGTTGCGGATTATTGTTTCAATCCGTTCTCCGGTCAATTTTTGCCTGTTGACCAGTTCTTCAAACGAAGCCATGATTAAATAGTGTCCTGTTGCGGATTCAATCGATTACTGTCCTGCACTTGTTACAGGATCACGTCGGGGTCACCAAAACTGTTTGTATTGAATTGTGGTTTCTTACAAGCACATGTAGCCTGAAGAAATGATATGGTTTTATGTCCTCTCAAGCACTTTAACCTGGAGGAAGAGCTCTAATAAAACAATTCGTTTACTGTCTTAATAAAACTCCGATTGTAAACTTTATTTGACTTTCTTTTATACAAATTAATTAAAGTAAAAACTGCTTATCTATTAAATTGTGTTAAAACTGCTAGTTTAACAGTGACCTATATTTATTTCAGGAACTAAAATGCTAACTTAAATGTTTATAATTGTGCATACGGTTATTGACATTTATTTGTGCATAGCGAATGAAAATAATATTGACCTAATTTAACACATTGAGCATTGTTTATCAGCAACTAAATCATAAGTAAATAAAATATTAAATTACAATAAATAATTTACATGAACAACCCGTTTGACACTCTTAATGGACCTACTGTATCCAATTGTATACACTGAAATGGTTTTGCGGGTGTATTAGTAATCTGAATTGGTGTCCTCGTATGTTTAATAATTTTGTTCTTTTTACAACTTTCGCAATGACTGATAAAATCCTTAACCATTTTGTACATGTTTTTCCACATGCACTTTTGTCTTATCCTAATAACAGTTCTACGCACTCCCGCATGTCCGCCATGTGGGGTTTCATGATAATCTCTTATAATTTCCTCTTGCCTTACCTTTTCCAGTATTTTATCTGGTTGTTTAAATATTATAATCTCTAAAGGTCTCTGCCTATGTACATTCTTATTTTGCATGCTATTATATATAATCAATCAATTCCTTTTCGTTCACATATTCAAATATTCTATCATCCTTCGCTAGCGTTACTGTAAAAATTTGATTATCCCGTAAAATCTTAGTCAACTTCTGCAAGACTGAACCTAAATTCGAGTATGCATTTTCATTGCCAGGTATTATCACGCGATTACTCAAAATTTCAATTTTTGGCATGCTTCCTTTCGTTTTATCTCCAACAAATTTCAATCTTGGGTATCCTTTCACTTGTGAAAATGAGATACCATTCCACATATAAATTTTCTCTTCCTTACTTTTTTCTTCTTTCTCAGTCTCATTACTGTCTTGATTAAAAATGGTTATACGATTGTCCTTTGATTTTTTTTTAATTCCTCAGTCATTTTTCTAGTCATTATATTTATAGATCTTGGCATCATCTCCCTCAAATCATTGGAATCTATCTTAATTCTTGACAATGCATCGGCATTAGTGTTTATCTTTCCTTGCTTGTATATGATCTCGAAATCGTAATCCATGAGATCCAATCTTATTCTTGTTAGTCTTGATGAAGGGTTTTTATGTGTAAACAAAGACACTAGTGGTCTGTGGTCAGTAACCACCTTAAATTTTCTGCCGTACAGGTATGGTCGGAAATGGGTAATTCCCCAATGAATGGCTAATAATTCTTTTTCTATAACGGGTTTATTAATTTCATGTTTATTAAGAGAACTGCTCGCGTATGAGATTGGCAAATCATTATTTATTTCACCCTGTGTAAGTATTTCCCCTAACGCGTAATCTGATTGCAGAAAGCTACGAATCTTCTTGTGTCATCTGCATTTTGCGGAACAGGGTACGTCCGAAGTGCTACACTTTTATTCGGGTCTGTCATTATTCCCCTATCTGTAATAAGATGTCCCAAATAGACTACTTCCGGTTTCAAAAAATTACATTTATTCGGATTCAATTTGAGATTATGGTTTTTCAACCTCTGAAATATCCTTGCCAAATTATCATTGTGGTGTTGTAATGAACATCCAAAAACAAGTATATCATCCACATATACAAATGCATTGGAGTCTAATCCCGTTAATGCTATTGTCAGAATTCTTTGGAAGCTATTTGATGATATTTTGAGACCAAATGGTAGTCTCTTAAATTGATAGTGTCCATTACTTGTAGAAAATGCTGTAAGTGGTCTTGACGCCGGTTCTAACTCTATCTGATGGAATGAACTTGTCATATCCAGCGTCGAAAAATATTTCGCCCTTCCTATTCTGTCCCATACGTCATCCATCTGAGGTAACGGGAATTTATCATTGACCAATTTTTTGTTCAACTGGCGATAGTCAACAACCAGTCTCCATTTCTTTTCATCGCCGTCGCTTTTCTTCGGAACCAAAAGCAATGCGGAATTATAAGGGCTAACGGATGGATCGACTAAATCTTCTTGTATTAACTTATGAACCAGTGTTTTGATTTCTTCCTGCTGTGATTGTGGTAGCCTATAATTTCTAGTGTAAACAGGTGTATCGTCCACAGTTTGTAGTCTTTGCCTATAAAAATTGTTCGCTGTCAAATGATCTCCCTCCAAATAAAAAATTTCCTGGAATTCTCTACATATTTTTTTTATAGTCTCTCTTGCCGTGGCATCTATCGCATCTATATTCAGTAATTTCCTCAATTTCTCCCATCTAGCTTTTTGTCCGTCATACACATTCCCTCTCGAGCCACATTTCCTCTGGTGAAGAATGTTCTAGTCTGATAAAGGCTTTATCTGCAAATCTAATTGCGATATCACAACTTCCTTGTCTGAAGCATTCAAAATTCTAACGTAATTTGTTCCGTATTTTGGAATTATTGTGTTACCAACGAAAAGATTGTCACCGATTTGCCTAGCACACACAATACTGTCTTCCTTAATCCGCAAATTCACTGCCTGTATTACCTCTGTTCTAGGTGGTATCGCGAACCTACGGATGTCTGCTCTCAGTGGCAAAACGTATTCAGTTTCACCCACAACGATGGTTAATGTGTATGTCTCATAATCTATCTTCGCAAAATATTTAGTAAAAAAATCTCTACCCAAGATACCGTCTGCTGCTATCGGGAATTCTGTATTTACCACCTGATATTCGTGGCTTATCATATCCTCCGGAAACATCAGCTTCAAATCCGAAGTACCCATTGTTTGTATCGTCCTGTTTTCAATACCCTTAAGCCTGCACGCATTATGTTCTTTAATTATCTTGCTTCCTATGAAGCCTTCTTTACAAATGGATATATCTGCACCCGTATCTATCAAAAATTTTATAAAGTGTCCTTCATCAGTTTTAAGTGTAACAAAATGTGGTGCGTCCGTGTGTGAATTGTAAGTTTTTAATGCATATTCCCTTAAAAGTCTTGCTTCCCCTACATCTGAGGATTGCAGGGGTCCTCTTCGTTTCCCAGCTCCTGAGCAACATAAATTCTTCTCTGATTCCTATTCCTGTAATTACCAGCTCTCTGTCCATTATTGCTGTAATTATTATTTCTTGGGTGGCCGGCACCATGGAAATTGCCTCCTCTTGAATTGTAAAATTTCTATATTGATTATTAGGGCTGTCATTACTATCACTTCTGTTACTGCAAGCATTGACGTTATTACTACGAAACCTTCCGTTATTACTACGAAACCTTCCGTTATGAGAAAATCTCCTGTTTCTACTGAATTGCATAATTGAATGTGGTGGTACAACCACCTCTGAAGCTAGCTGCCAAAACAGTAGCACTATGTGGTTCATTCAAACCATTTTTAAAGGTACTAAGTGCCACCTGATCATTCATTTTAATGATTGTTTCCCTACTTTGGGAACCCAATTCTGTAATTTGTAGCTCATTCAGGCAAGCTATGAGTGATTCTATTTCATTAGCAAACTGCGTTACTTAATTATTTCCTTGTGTTTGTTTTGCCAAATCAGTATGTACCGAAGAGAGTGTCTTTCTTGGTGAGAATACCTTCCTAAGTGTGACTTTGAATGTTTCGAGAGAATTCGGTGTTTCTTCTGAAATCAATTTGTTTCTTACCTTGTCTGTTAACTTAGTTGCCAGTACAAACTTAACTAACTTACTAACCTCTGCATTATCTTTATACCTATGAAATTGCTCATTTGCCCTAGGTCGCCATTGAATTCTGGTATTATTTTGGATGCGTCAAGTATGCCAAACGATGCCATTTCTGTAATGTCTTTTGTTCTCAAATATTTTAAAATCTTTTGTTCAGTTTCATTAATGTCCTTTATAGGATAACCTTCATTCTTTAATGCAATGGATTTTAATTCCTCAACTGTTCTTAAAGTATTTACTACATAATTTTCTGTATAATTTCTGTTAGGACTTTTTTTATATTCTTATATATACATACTTATCAATCTATCCATTTATTATACATTTTCTATTTTGTTAGTAAATTTGATTGCTTTCTTTCTCATATATTCCTTATAATATTCATGTATTTTTCCCAGTACCAAAAATGTCAAAAGGATCAGTATTATTTGTTGCAAATGATCCCGAGTCACTGTAAGTACGCCCCTATTGTTTTCATTTACAATGATGGCCTCCTTTGAAAACCATCCGCCCATTTTTGGAATACTATTATTCTATTACTTTATATTATATATTATATTACTTTATATATATTTTTTTTATACATGCATAACAATTAAAAAAAGCATTACTTGTTGTTTCTTATGGTACGGCTCTCGTCTGGTTTTCTCAGCTTTGTTGCCGGTCAGATGGAACTTCCTGTATGTTTCGGCAATTAGTTTTCGCTTTCTCACCGCTTTACCACCTCTTTTCTTTCTTTTCTATCTTATCCATGCAGCCAAAAATATCTATTTTCTCAGACAGGATCTCTAGTTAAAATATCTAGCTAATTTATTTAGTTTGGCAGGATATCTAGCTAATTTATTTAGTTTGGCAGGATCGCCATGTAAATATATTGCGAGGGGGTGTTTAAATATTATTTGCTCCTGGCAGGATCGCCATGTAATGATGTTGTAATAAAGATGTTTTGGGTGTAATGTATTTAGTGTTGGTCCCTATAGGATTCTTGATTTATTAAAGAGCCTTAGAATCGATAGTCGGCTCTATAAGATGGCAAAGTCAATTGCCGAAGTGGGAAATAAAATTGTTTCTAGTTTAGAGTCAAAATTATTTCTGAAATTTATTAACAAAAACCTACCCTTATATACTGTTCTTATTCTACACATTACAATAACAATTCTTATTTCTATTTCTTACTTCAATATCAATCGCAATTGATATTGATTACTACAAACCAAATTTGCTTATTCTGCACAATTGCAATTTTGGTCGGTGAACTTATTTCATAAATGTGACCTAATTTTATTTTGTGTTTATGTCAGTTTGTTTTCTTTATATTTTTTTGTTTGCTTTATTTTTTGTATTTTCGTGTGGTGTCATATGTATGATTACATTACGAATGTACTACAACTGTATCAACCTGATGTTAAAATGTTATTGTTATAATACCCGTGTTACCGTTTGGTTATTTGTTCTTCATATCCCATTTTTCTGAATTTTTCGTTCCATCATACCTAAGTCAAACTTTTTTTGTATGCATTTTATACTTAAGTACATGTGAACGTTTTTCCAATTTTTTATTATTGGTAGCTCAAGCCTAAGCTATGTATGTAGTAAGAATTTTAACGAACATTTTATATTGCTATATTAAATTGAATTAAGATTCTATAGACTAATTGTTCGAAATTTTTAATTTAAATCTCAGAAAGACATGATAAATATTCCAAGGCACAAAGGCAAGTCAACAACAGATGTTGTTATTCAACTTACACAGCAGAGCAGAACTTTCATCACCAGTGCTCATATGTATTGTGTTTGTCACCACTTATTAGGTGGCTTAGTTGAATGTGGTAACAGTTCATATTTACACAAGTTTTATTGTGAAAAAGGATACGAGAACTGTATCAACCTGATGTTAACATGTTGTTGTTATAATACCCGTGTTACCGTTTGATTATTTTTCTTCATGTCCCATTTTTCTGAATTTTTTTGTTTTATCATACCTAAGTCAAACTTTTTTGGTTTGAATTTTATACTTAAGTACATGTGAACGTTTTCAAAATTTATTATTGGTAGCTCAAGCCATAGCTTAAATTTGTATGTAGTAAGAATTTTAACGAACATTTTGATATTGCTATATTAAATTGAATTAAGATTTTATAAGCTAATTGTTCGAAATTTTAATTTAAATCTCAGGAAGACATGCTCGTCCTAGATTTCATTACTGACCAAGAATATATATACTTTATGGGGTCTCTGATGGAATGAAAATTTCGATTTTCCAACTCTGGAACGGAATTTTTAATTTTAAAATCTTTAATACCAATTTAGTTCTTCCTGAAGTATAAAATAGGTTCCCTAACCGGTTAACTATCTTGGCGTGATGTGGTGGCTCAAGTGTCGGCTGTGTCTCCTACTTCAACCCAGGTATTGCACATGTCTCTGCACGGCCCTCATAACTAAAGCTAACCACATCCTCCTATTTCCAATTTCCTCACTATCCTTTATCCACTCCTATTCTATTTCTCCAGAAATCCCTTCCCTCCCCCACTTGTAAGATCAAGGTGGTAGGCAGCTGTGCCGAGGATCTGAATGGCTAGTTAGTGGTAAAAGATGACTAGTCGCTAACAGCTCGCCTCTGGCGCCAGGACACGGGTCGGTTGTAATTTTTCGTCTAGTCTACACACGACGTCACTGCGTGGATGGTCCATCCCTTTACTGGCCTACTCATGGGAACAACATATGGAAAAATTAAATAAAATTAAATAAAATCCACGAGAAGGCCCTTTAACGAGGTAGTTAAAGATAACTTTCTCATGGCTCCGACGAACAATAAGAAAGGGAAGACTCTCCCTGTAATAACGGAGTTGGGGGCCATCGAATCCTAATTGGCTGAGCTCGTAATGGACTACGTCCTCCCTAATAAGGATAAGCCGTCCCCTCGCTTCGACTCCGGTGAGATACACCGGGAGTACAGGGTGATCAAATACTTGGACGCATTTACAAAAGAATTCCTTAGCGACGGTATCGCTAAGATCAGCGAGACTTGGGATGGGTTCAGCCTAAAACTCATTCCTGCAAAGGAAATATCGATGAGAGCGCCTGCAAGGATTTGGTTACCAAAACTAGGCTACGACGACGACAAAATGCTGGAGTGTTTGAAGCTCCAAAACTCCAGCATTCCAATGGATGACTGGTCGGTTATCTGCACGAAGGATTATGGCAGCAGTGGTACGTGCCTAATCCCCTACATTTCGGAGTCTGGAGCAGAGGCGCTTGATAAAGCATGCTCCAAACTCTTTTTCGGGGTTAGGGACGCCAAGGTAAAGGTGCCTCGCCCAAGCAAGACGGAGGTCGACGTTGCCGAAGCTGCCAACAACTTCCTGGGAGGAATGCAGCTCTCGGAGAATTAAGACTGCTACACCATGGGTAGAAAACTCCGAGGTTAAGGGGTTCCCACATATAACATACTATATGCTAGAAGTAATGGTAAGCCCAGATCATGTCTAATAGCCAAAAAACACATCAACATCTGTACACAGCTTAGCACAGAGGAGGGTCGAGCTAACAGATGGTAGGAGCTTCCTAATCGCATCATGCTACATTGCACACGACAAAGCAGCACCACCAGATGAAGTGAAAGCTTTCATGTCATCTATTGGTGCCGATGAAGATGTCATACTTTGTTGTGACGCCAACGCTAGACATACAATATGGGGCAACGACAGAGGTGAGCACATCCTAGATTTCATAAGCCTTAACAAACTTACCATATGTAACTCCGGTACTTCACCGACATTCATCTTTACGAGTTTGAATAGGTTTAGGGGGTGGGACGAGGTTCTGGACATTACTCTTGTAAATGACAAATTTAGGTTTTCAATTGACAAGTGGAGGGTATCGAGTAAAATATCCTTCTATGATCATTGCTGGATACTCTGCGAAGTTACGACACCAAATAATGGGAAACAATGCTTTGGGAACCCGAGGATATAAGATTGGGATAGGTTTAACAGAATTCTAAAGCAAAAATGTGGCAGCCTTATCGCGACAAGCTAGCTGTACATAAGAGGGCTATAAATGTCGCCAGAAGAAACTCGTGGAGGAATTTATGTGAGTCAATAGATAAAACTAGAGATTCGGCAAGGCTAATTAGGGCTCTGACCGTCCGGCCTTAATTAAGAGTAGGGATGGCTCATGAACAGATTCCTCGGCGGAATTCCTAGGCATTCTTTTCAACACCCACTTTCCAGGCTGTACTGACAAGGTTAGTGGAATCAGCTCAGTTAGCGGGAATCAACACGCTGTCAATACGAATTTTTTATCCCCAGAGAGAATCTCATGGGCCATCGACAGCTTCTCTCCGTTTAAATCGCCGGGTCCTGACGGCATCATTCTAAAGATGCTACAGAGTGCGAAAGGCTCTGTCATTCCCTGGCTTTTGAGGTTTTACAAACTCTGCCTTATACTTGCCTACGTTCCTACCAGCTGGAGGAAAGTAAGAGTGGTCTTCATTCCGAAGATTGGAAGAAGAAGTCACGAGGATACAAAGGACTTCAGACCAATCAGCCTTTCCTCTTTCTTGGTTAAAATGATGGAAAGATTAATAGACACTTATATTAGGCTTCGACTAGAAGGATCATGAATTCTCGCGGCTAGTCATCATGCCTACCTTAAGGGACGCTCTACTGAAACAGCACTACATGAGGTGGTAAGATTCGTGGGGAGATCCCTTGAGAACAAACAATATACCTTGGCCGCCTTCGTAGACATAGAAGGTGCCTTTAATAATGTATCAGTGGCAGCCACAGAACAGTTTCTCCGGTATGTCGATGTTGAGGAATACATCAGCAACTGGATCATTACTATGTTGAAGTCAACGAATGTCACTGCAGAACTGGGCACCAGCGAGATGTCACGATGGGCGTGACGAGGAACCCCACAGGGCGGGGATATCTCGTCTGCGCTCTAGCTTCTCATAATTAACACGATTCATCACAGACTAGATGTTGCTGGAGTTAAAGTCGTGGCTTACGCGGACGATGTAGTAATAATAATATCGAAGATCTTAGAGAATTATCCGAACAGTGAAATCGTTGTTGCTGGTGATTTTAATGTTCATAATTCATCTTGGCTTCGCCATTCGAGCCACACAACCTCAGAAGGCCATTATGCTGAGCTATTCGCAGCGCATAACCACCTTGCGCAGCTAGTGAATGAGCCAACACATATTTTGTGTGTTGATGGGCACCAACATAATACTCTCGACCTTTTTCTTTCTTCACATCCAGACAAATATACAATGGGTGTCAGCGCACCTCTCGGAAATTCGGATCATTGCACCATTTCTGCCTCCTTTTCGATTACAGAACTTCGAAACGTTTCACACCCAGCTACGAAACGTTTAAAATATCTTTACGAAAAGGCTCGTTGGGATGAGCTCAACGATTTCTACAGGCATTTTAATTGGAAACTTTGCTTTCTTGACAGTAATGTCGATGCCATGGCGGAAATGGTGGAAAATATAATATTGCTCGGAATGAACACTTTCATTCCATCCAAGCAAATTCCGATTAATCCAAAATTGAAATCATGGTTTAATCAGACATGCAGAATTGCTGTCAGATCCAGAGAGGTTGCATTTAGTATCTGGCGTACTAACAAGAACGCTGAAACTGATTTGATGCGCAAAAGGGCGAGATCTTCGTGTGCCAAGGTACTAAGATGCGAAAAAGCTCTGTACGAGCAGCGTCTTCGTGCTAAGATTCTTACTGCCCCTCGGGGCAGTAAGAGCTTCTGGTCATTCGTCAAAAGAGTGAAGGTTAATGCTAGTTCCTCGATCCCGACTCTTTTGAAGGATGACCAATTATTCACTGACCCGGTTGACAAAGCTAACCTTTTAGCTGAAATATTCGCAAGTAATTCGCACTTGCCGGAAAGCAATCAACCACTGCCGGTTCTTGAAAATGTATCCACAACTATGCCAAAGATGCGTTTTCGGGTCCGGGCGGTTAAAAGGGTCTTATCGGATCTCAATGTAAACAAGTCTTCTGGGCCGAATGGAATTCCAGCACTGGTCTTAAAACAGTGCTTTTCGACGTTAGCTCGTCCTCTGGCAACCCTTTTCAGCACTATTTACCATACAGGCGAATTTCCCTCGTGCTGGAAGGTTGCGAATGTAACGCCAATCCCTAAAAAGGGAGAGGCCAACAACCCCCAAAACTACCGCCCAATCGCTGTTTGTTCTGCGCTTTCCAAGGTGATGGAAAGCATGGTGAATTTCCACCTAGTGAAATATCTAGAGTCTAATAGCTTACTTAACGACCGCCAATATGGCTTCCGTAGGGGCCGCTCTACGGGTGACCTATTGGCTTTCCTTTCGGAAAAGTGGTGCCAATCTATCCACCACTTCGGCGAGAGTAAGGTAGTGGCTCTGGATATTTCTAAAGCATTCGACAGAGTGTGGCACGGAGCACTTTTGTCGAAACTTATGGCTTTTGGTGTGGGTGACGTCTTCTCTCGATTTATATCGAGCTTTCTCAGAAATCGTGCTATAAGAGTTGTTATAGACGGGATTTCATCAGACGAGTATAAAATCAACTCTGGGGTACCGCAAGGCTCTGTTCTTTCTCCTACACTATTTCTTATATATCTAAATGACCTTCTATGTCAGACTTTAACCCCTATCTACTCTTTTGCAGATGATAGCAGCCTTTGTCATTCATATGCCTTCAATAATAGACCGAAATCGTCAGAGATCGGGGCGATGAGGAACAATATGAATGTTGCGCTAACCGGTGACCTCAATAGGATTGTCGAATGGGGTCACCGAAACAGGGTAAACTTCAATGCCCGTAAGACTCAATGCTGCTTGCTAACACACCGACGCAAGCCCGATCACGCTGCTTCATCTGTAAACATGGGTGGTATAGATATTGAGGAATCAGAAGCTCTTGATGTTCTCGGCATGAAAATCCAGTGTGACGTTCGCTGGACTGAACACATTTTTCATGTTTCAAAAGAAGCATTCAAGTGCCTCGGCTTTCTAAGGCGGTGGAAGACATACTTCACCCCATCTGATCTCTTTACTATTTATACCACTTACATCCGACCAAAGATGGAATACAACTCTCATGTATGGGCCGGAGCTTCAAAGTCTATTTTGAAGTTACTCGACCGCGTACAGGAGAGAGCGAAGAAGCTCATCGGTGACAGTAGGGTAGCCAACTCTATTGACTCACTTGAGCATCGACGCAATGTGGGGTGTGTTTCACTGTTTTATCGTTACTATAACGGGTTTTGTTCCACCGAAGTCAGGGATCTCTTTCCCGAAACGCGCACTTTTCTACGCTCAACACGCTCTACAGTGCGATCACACCCATATGTGGTGGATTTATCAGTGAACCGCACTATGCATTATAGGGAAAATTCATTCTTTGCCCGTACAGCCCGTATGTGGAATAAACTCCCTGCGGAAGTCTTTCCTGCCGTATATAGCATGGATAAATTCAAATCGAATGTCCATAGACACTACTCCCTTTATCCTCCTTCCCACAACCAATTTTCCTAGTTCCAGCACAATGTACGCATAAGTAGGGGCCATCCCCTGAGTGCCGGTCCTAATAAAAAAAAAAAAAAAATGGTATCAGGGATGTTTACGGACCTTAATAGCGATATCATGTCCAATGCCTTGGGTATACTCAGTAAATGGTCTAGGAGTAAACACTAGCAAAACAGAACTGGTACTATTTACTACAAAGACCAAAGTTCAAAGCTATAGACTACCTCGGCTGAATAATCTGGAACTGTAATTTTTGGACAATGAAAAATATCCAGGAGTTATCCTGGACACAAAACTATCGTGGAAACCGAATGTGCTACATAGGGTTAAGAAGGCAACAGTTGCCTACTACTCCTGCAGGAGGATGTTTGGCTCCTGATGGGGTCTAACGCCCACCATGCTTAAATGGATGTACACAGCGATTGTACGCCCTATATTGACTTATGGATCTTTGGTATAGTGGCCTGCGACGACTAAAAAATTGTGGTTGCAAACTATACAGGCTACAGAGATCTGCCTGCATCGGGATTGTCTATGTACTAGCCCCTCAGAGGCTCTGATAGCTATACTAAACCTAATTCCGATTGACCTTTATGTACTGGGTGCAGCATCGAGCAGTGCGGTAAGACTAGCGGCATATGGGAAGTGGAAGCAAGGGACTATGGCCACGTAAGGATCCTAGGTCATTTACTACCGACACATACATTCAATTGTTTACCTCAATAGAAGCCTTATTTCTTATTTTATACTATTTATTGTAATAAACTTATTCACAAGCGATCTGAAAGCTAAATCATGTAAATTTTCTATATTTTATATTTACACTTTTTTAAATGGTAATCTTACTTATTACTGTACTCAAATGTTCTCCTTTTATGTTCGCGTTGCTTCAATATCACATGCTCAACTCTAGAAGAAATTGTTCCAATGACTGTGTACATAGTATGATAAGAGTTCTGTCCAACCGGAGGGATGGTTTAAAAATCTTACACTTGAATGCGCAAAGTCTGAAAAATAAAATAGATGAATTCAGATACTTGTTCGCGTCGTCCGGTATAGACATCATTTGTATCTCCGAAACCTGGTTTCCGTTTGAAGTCAGTGACTCCGTATTCAATTTGTCTGGTTTTAGACTTTTCCGTTCCGATAGAAGAATAATTGTAGATGGTGTTGAAACTAGGTGTAGAGGCGGTGGGGTTGCTGTTTATATTCGTAATGGCACATCCAGTAAGGTAAAATTGAAAAACTTGGTTGACAGTGTAATAAAGTACTTATTTATTGAGATATCCACCCTTGATAAAAAAAAATACTTTTAGGTAGTGTGTATAGACCCAGCAGTAACATATATGTATATCCTTTCGTTAAAACACTTGAAGAAATATCTGTACAATACGACGATATCATCATAGCTGGCGATTTCAACAATAATTTATTATCTGATAACCCTTTGTTCGAACCAATGCGATCTCTTGATCTTCATCCTGTAAACACGCAAATTCCTACTCACTTCCACTCCACTTCAAATAGTTTAATAGATCTTATATTTGTCAATCACAAATCTAAAGTTCTACTTTATGACCAACTCTCCGAGTCAGTCTTCTCAAAGCACGATGTGCTTTTTCTGTCTTATGATTTCTCTGTGAATAATGATGAATCCTTTTTTTCATATCGGGACGTACATAATATCGACTATACATCGCTCAACCATTATATCAATGTTATTGGCTGGGATCATATTTATACTCTCGAGAGTGTTGATGACCAGCTTTCTTTTATTCAAGGAAATGTTATGTACTTATATGATCTGTGTGTTCCCATAAAAACCAAACGAATTATTGCCAGTCAGCCACCATGGTTCAGTGCTGAGATAAAGTATTTAATAAAAAAACGTGACGAGGCTTACAACCGTTGGAAGAGGTTTAAAACTGACAATCTAAAAACTGTTCACAAATCTATTCGCAGAGAAGTCTTGAAACGAATTAAGCACGCGAAATCCTTATATTATGAAACTAAATTCTCTTCTGCGTTAGACAGCAAATCCAAATGGAAGGAAATCCGTAACATTGGTATTGGACAGAAAATTTCGTCCCCAAGCAATCATGATGTTGATGTTAACACTATTAACGATAAGTTTGTAAACGTCAATGTCCCATTTGCGTCAGATAACACTTACGGCGATCTTTGTTATGTCCCGGTAAAATATCCATTTAGCTTTCGATGCGTTGACCAAGTTGAAGTGCTGAAAAGTTTTTTGGAGGTGAAATCTAATGCAGTTGGCATGGACGGTATCAATCCTATTTTTTTAAGAGCTTTAACACCTAAACTTATACCATTCATCACATACCTGTTTAACTCTATTCTCACGAAATCTGCGTTTCCTGAGGAGTGGAAACTCGCAAGAACCATTCCTATTCCAAAATCTAACAATGAATTTCCACCCATTTCTATTCTTCCCTGTTTGTCTAAAATTCTGGAAAATCTTTTAGGTAAGCAAATGAATGAATACATTGCATGTAAGGATTTGTTATCTGCAAAACAATCGGGGCTTATGAAAGGAAAAAGTTGTATAACTGCATTAGTTGATGTTGTTGAAGACCTCAGATCGAAAATTGATCGTAATATGGTGATTTTCTTGATCCTTCTGGATCACAGCAAAGCGTTTGACACAGTCGATCATAAAATTCTGCTGTTAAAACTCCAGAAGCTTTTTAATTTTTCAAGCGCTGCGTGTAAGCTTTTATCATCGTATCTCACTAATCGATCGCAAATAGTTCAACTTAAAGACAAAATATCAAGAGCACTCATTGTGAAAAGAGGAGTTCCACAAGGTTCAATTCTTGGGCCCCTTCTCTTTTGCTTATATATTAATGACCTGCCTGACATCACAATCGATAGTACAGTACATATGTATGCTGACGATGTTCAGCTCTATAACAGTAGCAATATTGCTGACTTAAATTACTGCGTCAACAACATCAATGATGACCTAACCAGAATTGGAATATGGGCGAAGTCAAATGGTCTATGTATAAACCCCGCTAAATCTAAATGTATTTTGATTTCTAAATCTAGGAAAAATTTCCAGAACCCTCGGTTAAAAATTAACGGAGATAATATAGGTTTTGTTACAACAGCGTCTAATCTGGGACTGATCTTCAATGATAGACTAACTTGGTCTGACCATATAAATGCAGTTGTTGGCAGAGTCTACGGTATGTTGCGCAGCCTTTGGGCAGTTAAAGATTCAACACCATCTACAATACGTATGTTATTAGCCAAAACGTATCTTATACCATCTCTCCTATACGGATGTGAACTTTTTGCAAACTGTACTTATGAAGACAAAAGAAAGCTTAACGTTACTTATAACAACATTGCTAGATACATTTTTAATAAAAGACGCTTTGAGCACATTTCGTCATATGCCCATCAGATTTTCCAAACCAATTTCGAGAACCTCTTAAAATGCAAATGTCTGATGTTCCTGCACAAAATTATTATATCGAAACAACCGACATACATCTATGATAGAATTGTGTTCGCAAGATCTAACCGCGGTAGGAACATTATACAACTGAAGTATAGGAGTCTTATATCCAGTCGACAGTTCTTAATTCACACAATCAGTCTTTGGAACACCTTGCCAAACAACATTCAAAAATTAGGCAACGCTAACATATTTAAAAGAGAATTATTTAAATTTTTTATGTAATATTACTTTCTGCTCTCCTTTTTCTATTTAATAATTTTTGCTTACTTTCTCCACTATATTATATTTTTCATCCTCTTATTGCAAATCTGCTTTTGTTATTAAAATTTTGTTTAAAAGAGCTCCTTTGTTACAAATATTAATATTATTGCTAGCCTTTGAAACCTAATTATATATTATATATTATTTATGACTTATCTGTTTTTGTGTAATCAATAGCACTATCATTTATAAGACATCTTGTCTTGTTGTGCTATGTCGCAATTTAAATAAATAAATAAAACACTGAGGAAGCCCACTGACTATATGGTACCTCACTTGCACTTTAATATTACTTACAAGGTCTTTGTTCCATCCAGGCGGGAGTGGAGAGGGGGAAACATAGAAAAGGACTTGGACTGCAGGATGTATACTGATGGATCAAGAATGATCTGTGGTATAGGTTCAGGAGTCTTCTCAAGGGACCTTGGAACAAGACTTTCGCTCCGACTCCCTGATGAAGCTGGTGTATTTCAGGCGGAAATATTGGCTATAAGGAAGGCGGCTAAGTTACTGATTGACAGGAGTGTTCAGGGTAGAGTCGGCATCTTTGTCGAATGCCAGGCGGCACTCCTGTCTCTGAGCTCGTTCACTACTTATTCTACCTTAGTAACTCAATGCGGGGAGCTTCTATCCAGATTGAGATATCAGACTTACCCTGCCCTCATCTGGGTTCCCGCACATAGTAACTTCCCTGGAACCGAACGGGCGGACGAGCCAACTAGGGCTGGATTTGCTATGGACGTCTCCACCGCTGTATTGGTAGCCATGCCGTATGGCGCTATAAGATGCGGCATTCAGAGCCATTACTGGCAGAAGGCTGCAGACAGGTGGCGCAAGCTGGGCACGTGTAGAGTAGCTAGAAGTATGTGGCCCTGATACAACGTCAAAAGAAGAGCACAGCTGATCAACAGGAACCGTAGGTTTAGTTTTGTGTGAGTTTCAAGGCCTACTATGCTTATTCTGTTGTGATTTTTGAAAACAGTTTGTAATTTACAAATTCTGAATTTTCATATGGTATTCAGAAGTATATGCATAAGATAAGAGGTTTTTAACTATTCAAAACTGTGGTTAAAGTCTACTGATGTTTTGGTAAAGCACCAATGAAATGCATATAGACATTGCTTGGCCACCAACAATAAATTTCATTTAAAATAGTATTGTGACAACACTATATCAAATAAAAATTTCATAACAATATTAATTTTGTTCTTCCTGAACTATAAAATAGTTTTAATAAGCAACAAGAACAGCGACAATGCGTTTTTTGTTACTTTTATGATTAAAAAAAAATTTTAATTTCCCAAGCCTGGAAGCGAAATTTAAATTTTTTAGTCTTTTTTATCAATGAGGCATTAAATACTTTTATTTAAGAACATATTTATTGGTAAAAATTTGTTTGTATTTTAAGTTGTTTAAATAATGGATTTTTTACCATGAACGCTTGTTTTATTGGTTATCAATTATGTTTTTGAAATAAGATCATAAATAGTACAGTTCCTATACAAAAAGATTTTGTAACAACGTCCCGAAAATAGAAAAATTAGGAGAAAACCGGAAAAAATACATTTGGTGTAAAAATACACACATGTATCTAAAGTATATTTTAAGAAACAATATAGCGTTGGAAAGGTTTAAGCTTCTTCTTTCAACAAAAGCTAAGAAAAATTAAATCGGTTGGTATTTGTCTAATTTGCAGGGTTGTTACTGCATACCAGTATGAGAAACGGGTCTTTTATCCGCAATTTTGGGGGTGTTTTGAAAATTCCAAAAACAGGGTGTGTTTGTACTCGACAGTACCTACCAAAAAAATGTTATAACATTCCAGAAACGTTTACTTCATTTTTTTGTGTCACCGTGATATATATAAAAAATTATTTCAATTTCCCAACCCTGGAAACGAAATTTTAATTTTTTGTTTTTTTTTTTGTTACCAATGCAAATTTTTAGAAGGTATAAAGTTGTTTTATTTGAGAAAAACCTAAAATTTTTAACTGTGAACGTGACTAAATTCATGTACTACAAAATATTGCATGTACCAAAAAAAACTTCCTAAAAAAAATTTAATTTGTTTAGTTTTTAATACATATATGAGGCTTCCCAAAGTATGAAATAGGTTTAATTTACAAACAAACCTAAAAATAATTGGTTTTTGGCAGTTAATTTTGCGTCGAAAAATAGGTGTAAATTTCCCAGCTCTGGAACCGTATTTACAATTTTTGTGAATTTCAGTACCATTCTATTTAAGTTTATTTCGAATCCATAAGTACAAGAACGAAGTCTCTAGTTCTTCTGGAGGGCTTGGTAAAACCGATTTCACGTACAGACAGACGGACAACGCTCTACCGTCATCGCTATTCATAAGGATCCAGAATATATATATTTTATGGGGTTAGCTCAGTTCTAGTTTGGGGTTACATGTCGCCTTCTGGAGTCGGGGAACTGTGCATAATGGACCAAGAAAAATTATTAAGCACTCTGATATAAAATTTGATACCCACCGTCGAAAAGCTACGCATAAAAAACACACTCTAGTTCTACCAAATGATTCAAAGCACACGCAGTACGTGGCTCCTGTTTAAGTGTCCACATGTTCTAGAAACTCCACCACAGCCCGGGAACATGAATCTAGTTGCGCATTTGTGGTTACATTTAGAAAATGAATTAAAAAAATAAATTTTCTAACAAAACTTATCTTGTGAAAGCGTTTAAGGAAGAGTGGGCAAAGAACTTCCTACAAAAATTAAATTAAAAAGCTTTCCAATTGTATTCCAATTGTCTGACTACTTTTTTGGTGCGAATTTTCATATGAAAATGAAAAATTTTTGGTTTTTGATTAATCAATAAATTCAAAAATCGTAATCTGTTGTTTTTTAAAAGTAATATATCATGTTATTTGTTATTATGAAATAAAAATAACTAACTAAGCTAGCTAGAGTGATATTGAAATTCCTATTCAAAAATTAACTAGCGAAACTTTTTTTTGTAAATTAAACCTTTTTACTGGAAATCGGTATTAAAAATAACAACAAAAACTAAAAAAATACGATTTCAGATTGGATAATCAAATCTGTTTTTAGTACATAAAAGTAACCAACTGAGACAAATTTTTTCTTTTTGTTAGGTTAAGCATATTTCGTATATTTGAAAAGTTATAATGAATAAAATGAAAGTTATTGATAAAAATGTAACAATATCACGAAAAACTGTAAAAACACATACATTTATTTCTATATTGTATTTCTGTGATGTTCTTTTATGTTTAATATTAAAAAAATTGTTGTTCTTATTTTTCCAATTTATATATATATATATATATATATATATATATATATATATATATAATGGCAATACTATATTTGTTTGTTGCTGCCCGTCAAAATAGAAAATAGCCTAAGTTGGCAGTAGCAGCAAATGCTGTTGTGCAGTCCTGCTGCTGTGCTGCCGTCAAAATAATCGTTTTCATTTAAACACATGGATTTTATTTTTGACATATTGCTGCTTGTTGTCATCTAAGTGCTTAGAGCTTAAGAGCTGTAACATTTTTGTGATATATAAATTGAAGAAAATAACACAAATTTCTTTCTTTGGTAATCGTCTTCTATAAACAGTGGTAGATATTCGTTTATGCACTCTTATATACTCGTATAAAAAAAGGATAATAAAAATTATATATATATATATATATATATATATATATATATATATATATATATATATGTATATATATATATATATATATATATATATATATATACGAGGTCTAATCAAAAAATAACCGTTATTTTCAAATTTCGTGAGTTACGTATGTTCGATAATCGCATTATTTTCTGTTATGTTGGTACACATGTCTGTTATATATGTTGGTAATATCAGCCATTTTGGATTGTCAGTTTGTTTTTGACAGATATAAAGGTTAGTCGTGTTTTGGTGCGCTCTTCGATTTTTTAATATTCCTTAACCGCCAAAATAACCTAACCAACATATTTTTAAGAACTGATTTTTGGATGCACAATTGTTCTGTAAGTAACAACACGTTGTTTTGTAAAATATCGTTATCGATAACATATTATATGAGGACTTCAATTTTAACGTAACCTTCATACGCTTAAATTAGAAAATTAAAAAGCTTAAAATAAAAATATTGCAAATAACAATGCAATCTACATAAAAACAAAAATTACCTTTACTTACCGCTGTTTTTGGTTTTTTAAATTTTATTTTTTGTAAAATGCGTATTTACTCGCAGTTTCATTTGTTGGTTTGAAGCAAGTTATTATGAACAAATCTTGATTTTTTTTAATAATTTGCGTAACGGTCGATACGACCAGCACAGCACTTTTAACTATTCTTATTTATAGATAGTATTAGTGTTAGTACGCCTTATTCTGCCTCGAATTAACTCGGTAACGAGTACCTTCTTATTAGTAGTCGCTTAACCGCCTCGCTCCTAAGAAAGAAGAAGAACATTATTTCTTATCGAAACATGGACTAAAGCAGAAACGGTATATATAGGTTTGTCATTCCGTGTGTAATTTCTTCGATATGCACATGGGAACCCGTAAGGTATTGTAGTGTATTTTAATAATATGTAGTGTATGTTAAAAATATCGTTTAAGGTTTAAAAAAGGGGATAAGTATTTCTTAGCACTTCTGCCGCTTTGGTCCAGCGTTCGCACGCCGTTTTATTTCGAGAATTAATAAAATACTTGTTTGCTTTGTGTTAAGACTAATTCTGATTTTATTAAACTTATTTCTGCGCTTATATACTAAACTTATGTCTGTTCAGCATAATTGAATCAAAATCAATTCTTGTATTGATTTTGTATTTTTGTGGAAGATACAAATTGGCACGAATGGATACCATACTTTACGTTTGCCTTTAACACAACACCCAATAGTGACACAGACTATTCACCATTTGAATTGGTATTTGGAAAACTACCTCGACTACCAAATGATGAATTCAGAAAGCATGAAAAACTTTACGATCTTGATAATTATACAAATGAATTGAAAGCTAGACTTAATTACTCACTAAAAAGAGCAAGAGATATAATTTTAGAAGTTAAAACGAAAAGAAAATTAAAGTCAGTTAATAAGCAGAATAGCATAGACATTAAAATAGGAGATTTAGTATTGGTTAAAGTAGTAAATAGGAGAAAAAATGAACCACCTTACAAAGGTCCATACAAGATATTAGATATAAAAGAGGTAAATGTACTAATAGAAATTGAAAATAATAAAGAAAAATTAATACATAAAAATTTATTAAAAAAATATATATCCACTAACCACATAAGAATAAAAGAAAATTAATATTAAGACCTTAATCTCTTACTTTATACTTACATTTAAGCCAACACAAAATTTATTAAAATATAATGTAAAAATTACTAAACAAGTTTTATCTAAAATTTAAATTTAACAAAAAAAAAATGTCTATTTTTAATAAAACCCAAATCTGAAAGGGTAAGGGTGTAGTGTACACATACTTATGCACCACCCTTTTAACACAATACAAAAACACATTTCATAATAATATTGTTCATATTAAATTACAACATAACTACGTCAATGAACTTGGCACATTTTAAATACAACTTGACCATGAACACAAAAATGCTTAGTTGCAATTTGGAAGTACTCGTTTAGAACTTTATGGTTTCGTTCTACGGTACCTAGAGTCTCGTGGTGGTACGGGGTTGAGAAATGTTGGTTTATTTTTAATAAATCACAAATCTCTTTCATTAATTCATTTGTAAATTCTGTACCTTTATCAGTTTTTAAAATGTTAAATAGTCCATACTTTAGAACTACTTGTTCTACTAAAGTTTTAGCTACTGACTTTGCATCTTTTGTTACTATAGGGTACGCTATCACATATTTTGTTAATTCGCATTGCATTGTAAGTATATATCTATAATTGTCCGATGGTCGCAGAGGACCTACTGTGTCTACTACTACTGTGTC
This sequence comes from Linnaemya tessellans, assembly GCA_951800035.1. Taxonomy (NCBI): domain Eukaryota; kingdom Metazoa; phylum Arthropoda; class Insecta; order Diptera; family Tachinidae; genus Linnaemya; species Linnaemya tessellans. The sequence continues at coordinate 63,637,649 of OX637534.1, read as the reverse complement.
GAAACTCTGTGTAGGTGTGTCTGTAATAGTAAAAGGTTCTTTTGTATGTTTATATTGTTTATTTTTCTGACATGAATCGCAAGTTTTTATGTAATTTTTTACCATTCTGTTCATATTTTTCCATATGTATCTTTGTTTTAATTTGGAAATAGTTTTTCTAATTCCGAAATGTCCACTATATGGTTTATTGTGGAATTCTTCAATCAATCTATACTGTTTTATATTCTCATTTATTCTCTTTGGCATTTTATAAATTATTATTTCAATTTCGTTATTCTGCAGATTATTATATTCTTTTTTCAATTTCTCGGCCGTTATATATTTAAATATTTCATCATTATTATATAGTACGTACTTTTTAATTTTTAAATTCTTTAATTTTAATAAAAGTTTCTCCATAAATGTTTCGGAAAACATAGGATTTTCGCTTTTATTACATATTATACTTGTAATATTTTTATTCAATGCATTGGTTTCTTTATCTTTCATATCTTTTAATTCGTGCTGCAGCTTTTTATCATATATAAATTTTATTCTTTGAAGCTTCTTAATATCATTAATTGACGTGCATTCCAACATACGGAGGTGATCAGTCTCTTTTGGAGATATGCCGTTCTTTTCTTTATTTTTCTCTAATATTTTGTTCTTATTTTGGTTAACCATTCCGCGCGTTATTGCCAATGTTTTCTTTTCTTTTTCATCAATATAGATTGGAATCATGTCTTTTAATATTTGCGAATTTATTTCAATTCTTGATAATGCATCTGCGTTTGTATTATTTGAACCTTTTTTGTATACAATATCAAAGTCATAGTCTGATAGTTCTAGTCTAATTCTAGTTAATTTGGAGGATGGATTTTTATGTGAAAATAGAGCAATGAGTGGTCTGTGATCTGTAACAACCGTAAATTTTCTGCCGTATAGGTAAGGTCGGAAAAATTGTATGCCCCAGTGTATTCCTAGCAATTCTTTTTCGATTACAGATTTATTTCTTTCATGTTTGTTAAGGGATTTACTAGCGTAAGAAATGGGTAAGTCACTTCCAATGTTGCCTTGTGAAAGTATTGCACCTAACGCAACATTTGATGCGTCTGTAGTTAGTATGAACCGTTTATTGAAATCTGGATATTGTAGTATAGGTGGGTTTTTTAGGCTGTCTCTTAAAGTATCAAATGCCTTTTGGCAATCTTCTGTCCAGTTGAAAGTTATCTTTTTTTTTTAGTAAATTATTCAAACTGTTAGCCGTTTTGGCAAAGTCTGGTATAAACCGTCTATAGTAATTGCAAAAAGCAATAAATCTTCTAACGTCATCAGCGTTTCTGGGTACAGGATATTTTTCGATTACTTCATATTTTGTCGGATCGGTTTTGATACCGTCCTTTGTGATTAAGTGTCCTAGGTATAAAACTTCTGGTTTTAGGAAACAACATTTTTCAGCATTAAGTTTCAAATTATAATGTTTAAGTCTTTCAAATACTTTAATGAGATTCTTATTGTGGTGTTTTAGACTGCAACCGAAAACAATTATGTCGTCAACATATAAAAACGCTTCTGTTTCTAACCCTGATAATGCTATAGTTAACATTCTCTGGAAGCTGTTTGATGATATTTTTAATCCGAAGGGTAACCTATTAAATTGATAATGTCCACTATTGGTGGAAAATGCTGTTAGAGGTCGTGACTCATGGTCTAGTTCGATTTGATGGAAAGAACTTGTCATGTCTAGGGTAGAAAAATATTTAGCTCTTCCTAATTTGTCTAATATATCATCTAGTCTTGTTAAAGGAAATTTGTCATTTACTATTTTATTATTTAAACGTCTGTAGTCTACGACCAAACGCCATTTCTTTACATCGTCTTGTCCTTTTTTGGGCACTAGAAGTAATGGTGAGTTATATGGGCTAGTTGATGGTTCAATAATGTCTTCTTTCAGTAGTCCTTGTACTTGTTTGTCTATTTCACTTAGTTGTGTTTGTGGTAGACGGTAATTTTTTATATATACTGGTGTATTATCTGTAAGTTCAATGTTCTGTTTGTAGAAATTATTGGTTGTTAATTTTTCATCTTCAAGGTGAAATATTTCTTGGTATTGTCGCAAAATTTTGTATAGTATGTGTTTATTTTCTTGATTAAAATCTTGAAAGTTCACTGCTTTAAGGAGTTTTTGGAATCTTTCTTCCGAAAAGTTCTGATCTGTGGCTTTAAAAATATGAAAATGTATAAGTGGTATTGTAGATATATTTACGCTTGAAATTTTTGTCGGTAATTCTGTAGTGTTTAAGATTTTGACGTGCCTGTAGCCCTCTTTTGGTACAATTGTATTTGCTACGAAAATGCCCTTTTGTATTTCTTTATTACATACTACGCTATCCTCATTAATGTTAATATTTATTCTTACAATTTTTTCCGATCTTGGCGGTATAATGATAGTTTTTAAATGTTCGGTATTAATTTCGATTGGAATCGTTATTTTTTCTCCATTAATAAACGCATTTATTTTGTATGTATCATAATCTATTTTGCAACTGTATCTGTAGAAGAAATCTATTCCTAAAATTCCATCGGTTCTAATTGGAAAGTCATTATTAACTATATAAAATTTATGTGTTATTTCCTGTTCATTTAATTTGAAATCTAGGTTTGTTGATCCGAGAGTATATATCGAATCTTGTGTTATACCATTAAGTTTACAAATGTCTTCGTTGAATATGTTATAGCCATACAGGACATTTTCTTTACATAGAGATATGTCTGAACCAGTGTCTATTAAGAAAGTTAAATTGTAGTTTATGTTTTTAACTGATAAGTAGATAAAATTTGATGTGTCTGTTTTTATGGTAAATATTCTTAGTTTTCCCTTATTGGAGTATCGTTCCGAAACTCCAGGGTATGGTCGTTTCCCTGTTGTATAGTGTTGACATTAGTTTGGCTGTATCTTTGGTTATATCTAGGATTGTTGTGGAGATTTTGGTCTCTATATCTGGAATTGTTGTAGTCGTTTTGATAATTTCTCCTATTGTTATTTCGGTTAAAGTTCACATTGTTATACGTGCTTCTTTGGTTTTTATTAAAATTGTTATGTTGTTGAGTGGTATTATAACTTATTCTGTTTCTGTTTGGTATATATCTAAAGTTTGGATTATTTCTTTTAGTGTTCCTAAATCCTGAATTATTCGCGTTTGTACCATTATAACTACCTCTTGTATTGTTATTTATTCGCAAAGTTTTAAATGTATCGGATAGTTCTAATGACCTTTCTTGTGCACTTGCAATGTCATAAGCTTGTGATATTGTTTTAGGCTGAGCTGCTATCACAGCGGTTCTTATGTCACTGTATAAACCTTCTTGAAAAGTTTCCAATGCTAATTTTTCATTCAAAGCCCTAATCGTAGAGCGAGCTACTTCGTTTGGACTTTCTCCTAATTCAGATATTTGTATTAATGTCAATTCTGCAATTAGTGTGCTAATTTTTTCTTTGTAATTTAGTACATTGCCTTTTTGTCTGGTATTTTTTAATGCGAAATGTATGCTACTAGCTGTTGTAGTTGTTCTAAAATTTCTGGTAAGGCATGTTTTTAGTTGTTCAAAAGTTTCGGGTATATTTTCTATCATTAAAATGTCTCTGACTTTATCTGTTAATTTTATTGCTACAATATATTTAATTAGATTTTTCTTCCCTTGATCATTAAGTTCAGAGTAGACAATTTCAATCATTGAAAAAAATATATTAAGATGTTTTGCTTTTCCGTCAAAGACTGGAATTGTATCAGAAGCTTTTTTGCTATCGAAATTCGACATGATTATAGAATTTTCAATTTCTGATGAAAGTTTCAATTCTTCTCCTTTATGTACCGTTAACAGTTCAATTGCTGTTAATTTTAATTTTTTAAATTCCTCAATTTTCTTTTCTCTTAAAGTTTTAGGTAGATATCCTGCTAATTTGCCAAATTTCTTACATAGTTGGTTAATCAAATTGTATTTTTCTTTTATAGTATCTTCTGTGTATTTTCTGTTTCTTGATTTCTTAGCATTTGTTATTAATTGTTGAATTTCTTGAAAAATTTGATCCATATGATTTACTTATTTATACAATATACATATATATATATATATATTTTTTTTGTAAGTCTAAAAAAAAATCTTATTGTCTATTAAACATTTTGGACATTAGTCCGTACAATTTGTTTTTTCACATATTGTTTTGCAAAATGCCATAATGCTATTAAAATAAAAACTACTAAAAAAATTATTACGATGTCTTGGCTTATTGCGATCTTGTTGTCATTTATGGCGTAGGCATTGGCCTGTCCTTCGACGTTTGCGTCTGCTATACCCATTTTAATTTCTTCCAAAATTAAATATTTTTTGTCTTCTTCTGTTACTTCAAATGTATGTAGTTGGTTCATTAAGTTGTTTTCCAGCCTTCGTCTTTTAAATTTTTGAGTTCCGCAATTAAGATTTTCTTTTGAGCGCCTTCACTTATGTTTATTACTCTTTGCAGGTCTTTGCAGGCTTGTTGGAATCTATGTTTCCTCCCTCCTTTCTTTTTCTTTTTTGGGGCTGTTGTCAGTCTAAATTGCTGCAGTTGATTTTTATAGTTTTGTTGCCTCTTTTTGTATTGTTCCAAAGTTATAGGCTTTGGACCTGCCGTTAATGGTGTTGGTATGTATTCTTGTGGTGGTGGAGATTCGTTAGTGTTTCTGGGCACATATTCTTCTGGCACCAGTAACTCTTCCCATTTTTTGAAAATATTGTCAATCTCCTCTTGACTTGACATTCGAAGGATATTACAGTATAAAAAAAAACAATATATATTTTGCGGGATTTAAAAAAAATTTTTTTTCTTTTATTTTTTTTTTTTTTGCATAAGTATGTGTACAAAAATGGTTGCAAAATTCGAGTTTTTCTTAAACATAACTACTTTATACCTCATGAAGATTTGCATTGATAAAGAAAATTTTAAAGAATTTAAATTTCGCTTCCAGGGTTGGGAAATTGAAATTTTTTTTATACATAAAAGTAACCAAAAAGGCAATTGACGTTGTTTTTTACTGATTAAAACTTTTTTTTAGTTCAAGAAAAACAAAATTGGCATCAAAAATTAAAAAAAATAAAAATTTAGATTCCAGAGTTGAATAACTGCAATATTTTGTGGTACATAAAAATGATCTAAATGGTTACAAATATTAAGTTTTTCTTAAGTAAAACTATTTAATGCCTCAGTAAGAGTTGCATTGGTAAAAAAATTTTCCAGGTTTGGGAAATTGAAATATTTATTCTGCATAGGTATTAAAATCCTAAAAAATCAAAATTTCGACCCCAGGTTTGGACAAATGAAATATTTTATGGTACATGAAAGTGACCAAAAAGTATACAAATTTTAAATTTTTTGTCAAGTAAAACTATGTTACACGTCACTACGAATTGCATTGGTAAAAAATAAAAAATTCGCTTCCAGAGTTGGAAAATCGAAATATTTTTCGTACATAATAGTACAAACATAAATTCCACATTTTGTGCTTTTGTTGAATTAAACCTATTAGATATTTCAGAAAAAATTAACCCAGTATCAAAAAATTATAAATTCGGTTCCAGGGTTGGAAAATCGAAATTTTTTGGTACATAAAAGTAACCATATAAGTTCCCAGTTTTGGTTTTTACAGTGACTTATACCTATATTATACTTCGCTAAGAATCAAATTGATATTAAAAAATTTAAAAAAACTAAATTTTTGGTTCCAGGGTTGGAAAATCGACATTTTCTGATTGATAAAAGCAGCCATTTTATTTGATATATTTGATTTTTATGATGAATTATACCTACTTTACATATCAGAAAGAAGTAAACTGGTATTAAAAACCAACAAAATCTAAAAGACGATTCTACGGTTGGACAATTAGAACTTTTTGGGGTACATGAAACGAATTTTTTGTTTTGTTTGTAAATTAAATATATATAATATTTTTGAAAGACGTTCATAGGTATTAGATATAAGAAAAGCCAAACATTTAGCTTCCTAGCCGAAAAATTTAAACGTTTTCTTATATATAAAAGTAACCGATAACATCATTTTGATATTTTAATTAAACCTACTTTCTGTTTTGGCAAGAAAGAAAGAAAAATTACATCTGTGAAGGCACAGCGAAATATAGCACTTTTACTTGTTTTTATATACATTGTATTAATATAGTCTTTAATACCGTAGATAATAAAACGTATTATTTTAAATTGACGCCGATAACGTTTTAATATTTTTTTGTTTATTAACTCGCCCAAGTTGCCGCAGCAATACAAGTGGCATCAAAAAAATCCTTATTTGAATTAGAATTTTCTGTTCTGATATTTTGTCTAGAGTTAAGCAGAATATTGGAAGAGGTGTTTAATTTTTTGTTTTCTCCCTTAATTATTCGTGCTTTCTTGAAAAGTGTGTAGTATGATGTAAATTTTGTTTTGCCGTGTGTTTTGATTTATAAATTTAATATGTTAGCGATGTTTTTATTTCGTTGTATTAATAAAAAATGTGGAAATGACTGCGCAGCTAAAATATCTGAAGAAGATTGCGAGGCAATTCACACATTTGGGGATTAAGTATATTAAGACGGAAATATTGACAATTTTCTTGTGTTAAGCCAAAATCAAAGAATAGTAGACGTAAGATCCGTTATGTCTATTACCTTCGATATAGCGAAAAGGATTTCAAAATTTGCCAACAATTAGTTTTAAAGACTTCATCAAGTTTAAAATCACCGGGTGTTAAGAAGTGTCGAACGCCGCATAATATATGTGAAGAAGATAAAGTTAAAATAATGAAGAAATACATAGAATAATTACCAGCTGTCCCATCGCATTACTACCGAAGTATAAGTACTAAGCTATATCTTCCAGCGGAGTTTCGCAATGTTTTATTTTTATACAAACTTTACAAACAAATTTTCTATTGTTCTTTCGAGTTTTTAGGCATATTTTTTAATAAAGAATTTAATTTGGGTTTTCATTTATCTAAAATTTAAAATGAATTTAAAAATTCATTTAAAAAACAAGTAAGAACGTTATATATGACCTTGTCGAATCTCAACTACCCTCCATATATTTAGTAAGTAAATTAAAAATGTTTTTACTTGTTGCGACAGAGTTCCTTTATATAATATCATACGTCAACGCCCATTTAAGGGGTCGGGGTCCAAAAATGGACAATATGATGTTTTCCACAGACGAATGTATGGGCATTGCTAGACCGTCTTAGACTTCTGAGCAAAAATATATATACTTTATGGGGTCCAATTCTCTTTGGAGGCAAGGGGTGTGGGGGAGACATTTCAGAGTATGGCATGGAGCACTCCTGTCCAAACTTATTCTATTTGGTGTCGGTGATACCTTCTCTGGGTTTATATCGAGTTTCCTCAGGGATCGGTCTATACGAGTTGTTATAGATGGGTTTTCATCCGATGAGTTCAGGTTAAACTCAGGGGTACCGCAGGGCTCCGTTCTTTCTCCTACTCTATTTCTAATTTTTCTCAACGATCTGCTTTCCCAAACTTCCTGTCCTATTCACTCTTTCGCAGATGATAGTAGACTTTCGCATTCGTATTCATTTAACTGCAGACCGTCAACGTCTGAGCTTGAGACGAGTAGGCAGTTTATGAATGACGATCTGAATAGTGACATCGTGAGGATATCCGAATGGGGTCAAGCGAACAGGGTCGATTTTAATGCTCGTAAGACCCAGTGTTTTATGGTTACGCATCGACGTACGTATGACTATGCTGCTTCATTTGTTTCTATGGATAGTGTAAGTATCCTCCACGCTGGTGGTCATCTTGTCGCGATGTGGAGGCTTAGGTCTAGTTGACCGGTCTGTACTTTTTTTTTTTTAATCTTGGACCAGCACTCAGGGGATGACTCCTATATATGCAATGCATTGCGCCGGAACTGAAAACGAGGGGATAGTATTGAGGGGACAGATTAGAAAAGATGAGAAGATAGACAGTTTTTTTTGTAGCTGTTTCAACTTTTTACTTCGCCGGCTAATTTTTTGCTACAGGGCCGACGCAGGTGGGTGGTGCTGTTACTCTGATTTTAGTACATGATAGTGTCAGTCGTTGCCAATTTTGTTCAGTGACCAGTGACTATGCCTTCATCACTGAAACAGGCTGGTAACAACTAACACAACCACGCACTAATGCTGATCAGAAGAATTCAACACAATATTTCATGACTCAGCGGGGGTTCGAACTCACGGCCCTCCGGTTAATAGTTTCGTGTTCTACTACTTCAGCCAACATCACCCACAATGTAGTGGCGGGGGCAGCTGTTATCAGTAGCCCCTGGTAGGGTCACCCATGCCAGAGTGGCCAACAACTAAGTACCGACCAAGAACCACCCTCCCCGGACTCGATAGCGTCTGTTTTTCCCCTTGGGGCGGCTATCGAGTCAGTCCGTTTCTCGGTCCAATGGACCATGTCCAAATCCATCAGCGTCTGTATCCCATTTTGGGCGGCTGATGGTCTGTGTCTGTATCCAGGTGGGTCGGCAGCTTTTTAACCTGGCAGTAGGTATAAAATGCACCAATCAACCCACCAAATGGAAAAAAGCCAAGCCCCACGTACCCGGTTAGGGGCTTAATAATCTCCGGGGACCCTATTCCCGCAGCGCAAGTAGCAGGCCGCGGTAAATCGAAAGCTACTTCTGCTGAGGCTGGCCGGGTGTCCACATCAGGCCCGACCAGTCTGCGGACTACTGACGTGGTGGGCAATCAGCCTGGATTAACCGGGCTGATTGCTGTTGAGAAAGGGGCAAAACACACGGCAACGGGTGGCTGCCCTAGTATTAGCAGCGAGGTACCTCTGTCTTTCGCTCCAAGTACCTCAAAAGCTGCTCAGCTCCTTACCGGTAAAACGGTTATACCCCCTTCTTCGGGTGCGAAGCGAATGGAAAGCCCTAAACCGTCCAAACCCGTCGCCTCCAAAACGCACATTGCGCAGGGCAAGGTAAAGAGGATTACTTCTAGCCGCAGTACTGCATCACCCACAGCCAATCCCGGCAAAAACATATCTAACCCTTCGCGCAAAAATGCTTCACGCAAGGTCAACGATGCGAGGCGCTCCGCCTTAAGAACTATTTCGCACTTTGGTGCGACCCCGGTTGACCAGCTTTCTGAAAAGCAGGCAGCCTCTTTAAAGTGGGCCCAGGCTCATGTGTCGAGGCTGCAAATAAACTCCTCCCCCCAACCGCCACGGTTGCGGCGCCTAAACGGCAACGTTCGGAAGAGGAGAACGATGCAGGTAGGGCTTCTAGGGCAAAACGTCGTAAGAACATCCCTTCGAAGGGCACCTTTAGTGAAATCGCCAAAGGCAATATCATAAGGGCCATAATCGACAGGGATGCGTCAGACGGCGCCATTTCCCGTGCCAGGTGGGACTTGGTCAACCAAAAACTGGCGGGAGTGTTCTGGAAGATCCGCAAGGAGAATCCGGAACCGCCGCCTCAATGCGTTGATGCTGGCTGGCACCAGCACGGCGTTAAATTGATAGCCTGCATAGATGAACGCTCAGCGTCTCTGTTGAAAAAGGCCATCGAATCTATTGGCGAGGTGTGGGAAGGCTCTAGGCTGGATATGGTTTCCTTGAAAGACATACCCAGAAGACCAAGAGCCTTGACCATAGTCCCCGCTGAACCTTCCTCCCCGAAGGAGATCCTTAAGGACTGCAACCCGGATCTACCCACACATGACTGGAAGGTAGCTAAGGTGAATGCACCCGAGAGGTCTAGAAGGGAGGTGGTTTTGATTCTTAATAAAGAATATTTGGCACCGATCCGTAAGAGGGGCAACAAAATCTTCTACTGTTTGAGTACGATTCTATTGCGCCTCTACCGGACCGGTGCCAAGAAGAACCGCAACCGAGGGGATGTTGCTGCCGACGGCTCTGCTGACTGCGCTGCTGACTGCGCTGCTGCTGGTGTGTCGGACGTAGCTTCATCCGGGCAAGAGGACACCCACTCAGTCTCTGACTTGGTGGGTGGCTTCTTTGAACGGATGGAGGTCGCGGATGAGGACACTGACGCCCTCTTGGAATCCAGCCAAGAGGACGTCAACACCACTGTTATTGCGCTACCGGATGGTGAAGGTGACGCAAATAAACCTTCACCACTCTAAAGCTGCATCCGATGCAATGCTCCTCCGGGTGTTAGAGAGGAAGGAGGAGCTGGTTATGGTCCAGGAACCCTGGGTCCACCAAGGACGGGTTCATGGACTGACAGTGAAGGGCTATAAGCTATTGTTTGGCAAAGGCACTGGTAATATTAGATCTTGTATCTTGGCTAAAAACTCTTTGCGTATCTTTATCCAATCTGATTTCAGTGATGGGGATACTGAAGCAGCTGCTCTGCAGACCCCGTCTCCAGTTTGGCTGGTCTCGAGCTATATGGTTTGGCTGGTCTCGAGCTATATGGCGCATGATCACGAGGTCAGTCCACCAAATGGCAAGGTGCGTGGTATTGTGTCCAGGGCGATAAGCACGAGGACCCCTATAATAATAAGTGCTGACGCTAACTCACACCACACCTCCTGGGGTAGTAGCGATACTAACGAGCGGGGTGAGTGTCTCTTTTCATATTAAATAATAATCTTGAAATTGTCAACAGGGGTTCCGAACCCACTTTTATTATATCTAACCGTAGAGAGGTTTTAGATGTAACATTGGTTAGTGCAGAGCACACCAATCTGGTTAGCGGTTGGTGGGTTGTGGATGACTGCTCCCTATCCGACCATCGGTATATTGACTTTAACATAGGGTTAGGTGAAAGAAGACTTAATCCTATAGTTAACAGGAAGAATACTGACTGGGAGCTACAGAACAATGTACTCTGCAACTCCTTATCGAAGACTCCAAGTATTAGAAATATTGGGGACATTGACTCTGCTGTGGAGATTCTAAGTGAATCGTTTCGCTGTGCCACTAATGTGGCTTGCAAACCAACGGTTTGCAGGGGTAGGGCCAAACCACCATGGGGGAGCCCGGAAGTTGCACATTCACGAAAAGAATGTCGCAGGCTATTCAACGAGGCTAAACGATCAGGCGACTGGTCGACATACAAAACCTCGTTGAATCGCTTTAAGAATCTTGTCAGAAGCGCAAAAAGGAGGTCTTGGAGGGCTTTCTGCAGTAATGTGGAGGTTTCATCTGAAACCAACAGGCTGCGTAAGATGCTATCAACCGCACCGGTTGAACCCAGCTACATACAGAAACCATGTGGTAGCTGGACCATGAGTAGTCAAGAGTCGCTGAGCGTACTAGTCGGCACTCATTTTCCTGGCAGCCAGGTGGCACCTTTAGCAGGCACTGTCGATGGCAGCTTTACGACAGGCGCAGTCACAACTCCATTGGATATGGATAGGCTCCGCTGGGCTGTACACAGCTTCGATCCGTTCAAATCTCCGGGACCAGATGGAATAATTCCAGCGGATCTACAGAGAAATACGGACATTGTCCTACCTTGGCTCACGGTAATTTACAGTGAATGCCTTAGGAGGGCATATATACCTATATTTTGGCGCACGTGCAAGGTTGTCTTTATCCCGAAGGGGGCTAAGACGTCGCACACCAAGCCTAAGGACTTCAGACCGATAAGTCTTACTTCTTTTTTACTCAAAACTTTAGAAAGGGTAATTGATATTCATCTGAGAATGACCATTCCGAATGAGCTTCTCTCTAAATCACAGCACGCCTACACTAAAGGCAAATCTGTGGAGACGGCACTACATTCTCTAGTGGGCCACATAGAAAAATCTCTTGAGTATAAGGAATTTACTATGGGGGCTTTTCTGGACATAGAAGGTGCTTTCAACTATGTCAACCCCGACTCCATCATCAATGGGATGGTAGCAGTTGGGATTGATAACAATTTATGCCGGTTTGTTAGAAACTTACTAGCTTTCAGGGTAGTCAGGGCCTCGATTGGGTATGTCACTGAGTATAGGGCATCATATCGGGGCACTCCACAGGGAGGTGTTCTGTCACCTCTGTTGTGGAACCTGACCATTAATTCGCTTTTGCTAAGTCTAGAACGCAGACAGATTATGACTGTCGCGTACGCGGATGACGTAGCGGTGGCGATATCGGGCAAGCACTTGGATACCATATCTCAGTGTATGGAGTCTGCGCTGACTCTGGTGAGTAGGTGAAGTGTCAGCTGTGGGCTCGGCATCAACCCAGCCAAGACTGAGTTGGTGCTCTTCACTAGGAGGTACAAGACCGATAGCTTTACACACCCAAATCTTAACGGCACCTCCTTGAAACTTTCTAAAACCGCCAAGTACCTGGGTGTGATTCTGGATAGTAAGCTATCATGGAATCAGAACACACAGGCGAGGGCGGAAAAAGCCTTAGTGGCTATTTATACATGCAAAAGGGCAGTAGGCCTCAAATGGGGTATCAACCCCAATGGGGATCAATTGGATCCTTGAGGCAGTTATTAAACCAGTACTCTTTTACGGGGTGTTGGTATGGTGGAATGCGATGGACAAGCAGGCTCATCGCAGGACCTTTGAAAAAGTCTTTCGGGTCGTAGCGAGACTGATGACAGGCGCACTGCGATCTACACCAACGGGAGCAATTTTTGCAATGCTAAATTGGCTCCCGGTCGACATTCTGGCCAGACAATTGGCTCTATTCTCTGCGGTCAGGTTGAATACGGTATATCCATAGACTAGGACTGACTGCTGGATTTTAAGAGAGCACTCGGAAATCCATGCCAACATTGACTATTGTGTACCAAGACCCTTCTTTGGTGCACTTTTCCGTTCCATTGTCGTTGACAGTGAACAGGTGGACAGACTTTCCTTTCCCGAGGATTCAGTTAGAGTTTTCACTGACGGATCCAAAAGGGGAACAAGAACGGGCGGAGGCTTCTATGTGGAGAACTTCAATGAAAGATCTCCATTCCGGCTCCAAGACGGTTGTACTGTCTTGCAAGCCAAAATCTCTGCTATTACTCGGGCAGCGAGATGGCTGAGGTATTATAGGATATCGAATGATATCTTCATTGTTACCGATAGCAAAGCAGCCATCTTTGCTATTAGTGGTGTGTACAGTACATCGAAAACTGTGGTCGAATGCCGACTGTCTATCAACGAGATAGCGAGACATTCGAGGGTGACACTGGTTTGGGTGCCGGGACATTCTGGATGTCCAGGCAACCATACTGCGGATGAGATTGCCAGACAGGGGGCCGAATTGAGCCGTTCAGTGATTAGTCACTTTACTGGCATTCCATTATCGCGATGCAAGTTTCCGATTCACAGCGAATCATACAAACTAGCTCAACTAAGGTGGGAAAGCGTGGCTAACTGTCTCGCGACCTTTGACAAGTTTGACAAGGCGCGCATGCGTCAACTGGTGACTGTTCTGACAGGACACTGTAGCTTTGGGACTCATGCGAGAAGGATGGGTCTTACATACAACGACTATTGCAGAAGCTGCAATGATGAAGAGGAGGATAAGAGTGTCCTTCATCTTCTGTGTCAGTGTCCTGCCCTTGCATTTGCAAGGGCAGTGGCGCTGCGCTCCCGATTCCTGTCAGACTTAGACAGCCTGGCAAACATGGAGCTTTCAGGGGTATCATCCTTCCTCAGGTGTACAGGATGGTTTGAAACGGCGGAGGACATCCCTTAGGAGGTCCTCTGCCTAAGGGCATCACAAAGGGACCGATATAGACGGACCCAAGTGGATTGTCCCGCCAGGGAAAACGGCCTTCTAACCTAACTTAACCTATGGTGTAAGTATTAATGAGTCAGGGGCTCTTGATGTTCTGGGCATGATGTCAGATGGACGGATGATCTCGCAAAAGAAGCGATCTTCTATTTATGTAAATTGTTAATTTAAAGTTCGACTAACAAAAATTCATACATAATTTAAAAAGATCTTCTATTTATTTACACCACTTACATCCCACCGCAGATGTAATACAACTCTCATGTCTGGGCCGGTGCTTCAAAGTCTGTTTTGAAGTTACTCGACCGCGTACAGGAGAGGCAAATTAAACTCATCGGAGACAGTAGGGTAGCTAACTCTATTGACTCACTTGAGCATCGTCGCAATGTGGGGTGCGTATCGTTGTCTTATCGCTACTACAATGGCATGTGCTCTGGTGAATTTAGGGAACTTGTTCCTACGCTCAACGCGTTTTTCTTCAAGAGCGCATGCGTTAGAGATCGATATTCCAACGAATTGCACTACGCATTACAGACAAAATTCACTTTTTGGCCGAACTGTCCGCAAACTACCTGCAGATGTTTTCCCCGCCACTTACAATTTGAGGAGGTTCAAATCGAATATCCACAGACACTACTTTCTTTATCCGCCTTCCCAAAATCTATTTTCCTAGTTTCAGCGCAATGCAGTGCATTTGTAAGAGTCATCCCCTGAGTGCTGGTAATACTCCTAAAAAAAATAAAAAGTTGTTACTTGTTTTATTTGAGAAAATAAGCATTTTACAATTTAAGTATGTATATATGAAAACAAATCATTCTACGTCTATTTATTGAGTGAAACTCGTTATTTTGCTTTTGATTCCATTGTCATAAAACATTATTTTTACCAGATCTCTGAAATATTTAGTCTTTGCAGACAGGTTCTGTATGAATAACCCTAGATTGTTTACTATCCCTAAAAATATTTGCAATTCCGCGACTTTGGTAGACGTTGGCATATCTAGAATAGTCCTTACCTTTTCATTATCGAGTTTGACCTCATTCATTGCCAGTAAAAATATGATCAATAAATTTAATTTAGTTTTTAAAATGTTTGATTTAGGCTTGTTAAATTTAAGACCAACTACTTTTGCTCTTTCTAAAACTTTAACATGTATTTCATTATGCTTATCGACGCTGGGCACATGAATGAGAAAATCGTCCATATAAATAATCAGACTATTTATGTCACCGAAACACGAATCATTTCCGAATGGAAGATTTCAGGCGCCACATTAATACCAAATGGCAAGCGAAGAAAACGCTAACGACCCATAGGGGTGTTAAAAGTGCAGAACTTTGATGAGCTCTTATGTAATAGGATCATCCAGAAACCCGAATTAGCGTCAAGGCTACTAAAAAATTTAGACCCAGTGATTTGTGCACTACACTCGTCACTATTCGGAAAGGTGAGCCTTGGTCTAACCATAACTCTATTTAAGTTTCTGGGGTCAATACATAAGTGGAGGTTTCTATTCGGCTTCGTCACTAAAAGGATTGAATTAACCCATTCTGTGGGTTCATTTTTATTCACTAACACATTTAAATTTTCTATTGGAACTCTACGTGTTACTTCGACTATGGGGCAAACTGTTTTCTTTAACTTGAAGATGGAATTCTTTTTGTAATTGACCTAAACCTTTAAATACTTCATTGTATTTTTTCAAAACAACATCTAAATCAATACTGCCCAAGCCCTATGCGCTTGCCAGAGTAACAAGCCGGGGCCTTTTCTTCGGCGGCGGCGGCGTTTGAATCAAGGAATCGGCGGCAGCTTCAATGTCGGCTTACACATATTTTTTGTTTTGACGGTTGTCCAACCGTAGAATAGTCTTTTAGATTTTGTTGGTTTTTAATAACAGTTTACTTCGTTCTGATATATAAAGTAGGTATAATTAATCATAGAAATCAAAAATAACAAATAAAATGGCTGCTTTTATGAATCAGAAAATGTCGATTTTCCAACCCTGGAACCGAATTTTTAATTTTTTAATACTAATTTAATTTTTTCTGATGTATAAAATAGGTTTAATTCACTAAAAACACAAAATTTGGAATATATGTATGCACTTTTATGTACGAAAAATATTTCGATTTTCCAACCCTGGAAACGAATTTTTAGTTTTTAAAATTTTTAATACTTATTTAATTCCTAGCGAAGTATAAAATATCTTTAAGTCACTGAAAAAAAAACCAAAATTGGGAACTTACATGGTTACTTTTATGTACAAACAAATTTCGATTTTCCAACCCTGGAACCGAATTTTTTGATACTAGTTTAATTTTTTCTGAAATATCTAATAGGTTTAATTGACTAAAAGCAAAAAATTCGGAATTTATGTACTTACTATTATGAACGAAAAATATTTCGATTTTCCAACTCTGGAAGTGAATTTTTATTTTTTTACCAATGCAATTCTTAGTAAAGTGTAACATAGTTTTACTTGACAAAAAAATTAAAATTTTTAAACTTTTTGGTCACTTTCTTCTACCATAACATATTTAATTTGTCCAACCCTGGGGTCGAAATTTTGATTTTTTAGGATTTTAATACCAATTTTGTTCTTCCTGAATTATAAAACAGCTTTAATTAGCAAAAATAAACAATGTCAATTGCCTTTTTGGTTACTTTTATGCAGAATAAATATTTCAATTTCCCAACCCTGGCAACGAAATTTAAATTTTTTTTACCAATGCAACCTTTAATGAGGCATGAAATAGTTTTATTTAAGAAAAACTTAATATTTGTAACCATTTAGGTCATTTTTATGTACCACAAAATATTGCAGTTATCCAACTCTGGAATCAAAATTTTTATTTTTTTTAATTTTTGATACCAATTTTGGTTTCCCTAAACTAAAAAATAGTTTTAATTATTAAAAAAAACAACGTCAATTATCTTTTTGGTTACTTTTATGTAAAAAAAAATTCAATTTCCCAACCCTGGAAGCGAAATTTAAATTTTTTTTAAATTTTCTTTTTCAATGCTAATCTTCATGAGGTAAAAAGTAGTTTTGTTTAAGAAAAACTCGAATTTTGAAACCATTTTGGTTATTACATGTACTACAAAGTATTGCATGTACCAAAAAAAATTTAATTTTTCGAACCCTGGAAACGAAATTTAAATTTTGTTTGTTTTTTTTTTTGTTTATCAGTGCAACGCTTCTTGAGGTATAAAGTAGTTTTATTTAAGAAAAATTGCAAATTTTTTACTATTTGGTAACTTTCATGTACCATAAAATATTGCACTTGTCCATCCCTGGATTCGAAATTTTATTTTTTATTTTTGAATTTTTGATACCAATTTTGTTCTTCCTAAATTATAAGACAGTTTTAGCTAGCAAAAAAACAAAAAAAAACAACATCAGTTGCCTGTTTGATTACTTTCATGTATAAAAATATTCAATTTCCCACCCCTGGAAGCAAAATTTGAATTTAAAATTTTTTTTTTTTTTGGCCAATGCGAATCTTCATGACGTATAAAGTGGTTTTGTTAAAGAAAAACTTGAAATTTTTAACAATTTTAAGTTCATATATTTAAGTTCATTTTCAATCCAACGGTCCAAGAACGAAGTCTCTGGCTCTTCACGTACAGACGGACGGAAATCGCTCAATCGTCATCGCTATTCATAAGGATCCAGAATATAAATATGGGGTCCCATGTGCATATCGAAGAAATTACACACGGAATGACAAACCTATATATACCCTTACACTTTTCTGTGAAGGGTATAAAAAGAAAAAAATTACTTGAGCTTCAAAATGAATTGGCTAAATGCGAGTTTAACGAAAATAAATCTACTAATAACAATGTTATGTCTTGTGATCTATCCTCGAAAACTTTAAAAGAATTTCTTCCCACATTCGATGGCGGGAACAACTTTGATATATGGTTGTCTGTATTAGTAAACATACGTGAAAAATATTCAATCACTGATAATATGATGCGTGCTTTCATATTTAACAAAATAAAAGGCAGAGCACAAGATTGGGTATTTTCAAATCCAATATATATGAACGAAGGGATATACGATTTTCTAGAAACCATGAAAAGTATATTTAGCAGCAAAGAGTCCAAATTGAATATTCGAAGCAAAATGCAAAATCGGATTTGGCAAAAAGGGGAGCGTTTTGATACGTATTACAAACAAAAACTTGTTTTGGCGAACAACTTGAAAATGGATGAAGATGAATTCATTGAATACGTTACTGAAGGTATTCCAGATGTTAATCTAAGGAATACGGCAAAGCTACGTTGCTTTAGTTCAAAAAATGAAATTCTTCAGGCGTTTCGTAATGTTGAGTTGATGACGGCAACAAATGTAATATTTCTGGTTTACATTACAGCCAAGCAGTTGGAATAAATGGTATTGGAGTTAAAACTGGTAAAGCTCAAATGATGGAACAAGGGCCGAAACTAGACATTAAATGCTATAATTGCAACAGCAAGGGGCACAAAGCGAGCGAGTGCCGGAAACCGAAGCGGAAGGACAGTGCGTGTTTTGCGTGCGCTGGATTTGTTCATTATGCAAAAGATTGTGAGTTATACAAGAGTACATCGACAAAAGAAAAAAAAAAAATGATTATGTAAGCTATTTAGATGTAAGTTTTGGCACAGGTAATAAAAATATATCAATGTTTTTAGAATGTCTCATAGATTTAGGCAGCCCCATCAGTTTCATTAGGCAGTCAATTGTTACAGATTCGATGGATATTTTTGAAGAGGATAGAAAAAGTTATGTTGGTATTAATGAAAGTAAATTAAAAATTTATGGAATTGTAATGTGTTCAATTTTTTTTTTGCAAATAAAAATATAACGAAATTAATGGTTGTGGACAATGAATCTATGGGGTATCCGGTATTTCTAGGTAGATATTTTTTACGACAAAGTGGAACAAAACTTTTTGTTTTTAATGATACGAATGTAAATAAAATTAAGAATTTAACGACTGGCTGTCCTGATTAACGGGTAACGAAGATAAATAAATGATAGGTAGCACACATAGTTAAGATTCTAATAAAATATAGTATAATGGAAAGGATACAGGGAGCTAAAATAATAAAGAAAATTTTGAGATACAGATGTTGTTAATTGAGTGGGACGAGAATAAGTTAGAGTATGAGGTGGTTGAACAACTTTGTCTTGAGCGGAAAATGGCGTTTAGGAAATTGTTTGAAGAATCATATGTGAAACCAAAACATCCTGATGAACCTTTTATAATATGTGAGATGCGTTTGATAGTTGACAATCAAAAAGTATTTAATTATTTACCTAGGAGACTTTCGTACTCAGAAAAGGGAAAATTTCAAGAAATTTTAGATGATCAATTGTAAGGATTCGACGAAAAGGCATATTCTAGTGGTAGTAGATGTCTGTACAAAGCTTGTAAGACTATATCCAACTCGAACAACCAGATCTAAAGAAGCGATAGATGCATTGGAAGATTATTTTCGGGCATACAGTAGACAAAGCCATATTGTTTCGGATTGGGGAACTTGTTTCACGTCGGAAGAATTTCAACAGTTTTTGATTGATAACAATATTATACACATTAAGATTGCAACGGGTTCTCCACAGGCCAATGGACAAGTAGGAAGAATAAACAGAAACTTGAGACCGATGATTAGTAAGTTAGTGAATACGGAGAATAGCCAACCATGGCATAGGCCCTATGCCATAGGGTTTTACCAGATGTAGAATATGCAATGAATAATACGATCCATAGGAGTGTTAATCAATGTCGAAGCTTCATGTTATTCGAAACCACACACCAAGGTAAACAAGTGGATAGTCTTAAAGAGAATATAGTGGATAAGGAACTGAAATGTAGTGACGTAACGGTGAAAGAAATTAGAGAGAAAGCAGAAGAAGTTCAGCGACGTATTCAGAATTATAATAAATCTTATGTAGACAAAAAACGACGGAATCCAAGAATATATAAGGAAGGGGATTATGTAATGATTAAACATTTTAGCTCAACAACAGGTGTTTCAAGCAAATTGTTGCCTAGATTTAAGGGTTCCTATAAGATACATAAGGTGTTAGATAATGAGAGATATTTCCTGAGGGACGTTTATGGATTCCAGCAGACGCAGAGACTGTATGAAGGAATTTGGGCAGTTCAAAATATAAAACCTTGGTTTGAGGGAGGTAGGTGAAAAACATTTTTTGAAGATGATGACGAAGAAGACTCACAGACCAATTACAATAAAGATCAAACAAATTACCAAAGATGATGCGGACAAAAAAATTCAGTCAATAGCAATAGAAATGGGGTTTTAGAGAATAAAAGAACTTTTCGAAGAGCAGGTGTTACAACAAGAGGCTTGTTAGCTAGGAGTAAAACAATGGACAGAACTAATTGCCTAGAATCGGGGGATCTTAGAAATCAGGACGGCCGAGTTGTAGACCTAAGGTAGATGTTAAGTGTTATTTCTCTAAGTGTAACCAAATAGTATCACAGATTATTCGTAAGTAAAAGGGATAAATGTACAATCTACGAATAATTAAATATGTGTAAGCGGGACAAATGTAATTAGGATAAGTGACATTGTTAAAAAAGTGAAAAAATAAAGTCAGTCGTTGTACGATCACCAAACACTACAATAGTATCAAAATCCGTTGAAGATATTCCGGGAGTTTTACGTAAATTTTAAAGAACGATAGAACTTCTGGCCTGTGATAAATCTCAGGGCAGTCTACATTCTTATTTCTGGAGCATCTCATAGACAAAGGGTAATACTAATTACAAAAAGATGTATTACATATATTTATATTAAACATAATTTGTTGTAATTTACTCATTCCAACAGATTGCAAATTAATTGAATGGCGTAATTCTTAATTGCTAACATAGCATCTCGTAAACAGAAGGTAATACTAACTACAAAAAGATGCATTACAAATATGTTGACTACAATTTGTTGTATTCTACATATTCCTACAGATTGCAAGTGAATTCAATGCCGCAATTCTTAATTGTGAACATAATGTAGACTCCACAACGAAAGTTATGAATTGGCTTAAACAAGTCATGTGGGTGCAATCGAAATTAGATGCTAGTGAAGTTAATTATCCAAAAAGAAAAGTTTTGGAATCTGCCTTTATTGAACACAAATAAAGTAATTTTTTTACCATCATCACTTCAAGAAGTTAATACTCAAGTGAATATTTTAGAAGTCGTACCTTAATTGTTTATAGTATTATACATACCTAGGGTTGCCATCCGTCCTCTTTTCCCCGGACACCGTCCTCTTTTTTATATCGCCGGGGTCCGTCCTCCTCTTTTTTAACAAGTGTCCGGGGTTGTCCTACTTTTTGCTGCTTTTACATTTTCAAAATATCAAAACTGCTACATTTTCGCTCATAAGTAGCCAAGCTAAATTTTTAAAAACAAAACACCCAAAATAATTTACAAATAACACAGATTTCGTACGAATCAATTTTCGTTCGAAATTGTGAAACAGTCAGTAAAAATCACTATTTTGAACAAATAAGGACTATGATGCGTTAGAGACTGCGTTGGCATCACTGTATGAATTGTCAAGCACTTTATGATGATTTGAAAAAATGTGATAGACATGCATTGAAATGAATATAAATTTTTTAAATAAAAATAAGTAATTTGTATTATTTTTGTTATTGTTGGAATATTATAAATAAATCTTAAATTGTTATCCTGAAGAAGATATCCAGAGGATATTGAAATATTGATATAATTATAAAATAAATAGTTTTATAGTTATTATTTTATAAAAATAAGCCTCAAGTTCAATATTAATTAAAATAAAAAGTAATTTTGTATATTTTATTGAGTTTTTTTTATTTTTGTATTTGAATTTTAGGCAAAAAAAAGAGTCCTCTTTTTTGAGTCTAATGTCCTACTTTTTTAAGGTTGTTGTACTCCTTTTCTAAAATTGGAAATGGCAACCCTATACATACCTAACAATATATTCGCAATTTATTAAATATCAAACTCATCACAAACTTTGTAGTTATATGTAGCACATTTTCTAAGACATCGTCCTAGCTCAAGAATTGTAATATTTATGTTGATCTGAACAAAGCATTACAATGATTTTTTAAAACGCTGCTTTCCGATTGGAAGCATATGCTGCAAAATTTTTATTTTTCCAATACAATTTAGTTTGACACATAAAGGTTTCCAAAAAATCGCCAGCACTGTGCACTTTCACATTTTGTCATAATTTTAGACACTTCTTTGATTTTATTTTTTTTTATTGATGAGGAGTTGGTAATACTTTATATCTTTCTGTTTTTTACACTCATCCGAGTCAGAACTCGCTTCAGAATCATTACTCAGTTCACTTTTTTGTTTAAAATATTCTGTTACAGATTTCTGCATTTTTATTTTCCACTCACGTTTTCACTTAAAAAGCTTGTTAGAAAATATAACGGCACTATTGGCTTTTATATTAAATTTTTACATTAGTGTAAAAAAAAGTAGTAAAATGTTTTCCAAAATATTTAAAAAAGATGTTACTACATTTAAATACATACCTAAAAAAAATCATAGTCTCATGTGCATAAATTTCGCAGCACAGCCGATGATGCCGGCGGCATTTTCTCGAGCCGGGTAAGCTTTCAAGTTGACAAAAGACGGTGGCGGCGCGTATGTAGTGAAAGTGAGCGGCCGATTTTGAGCCGATCGGCTTGGTTCTCTAGCGCTCGCTGCTCATTTGTTTTTTTTTTTTTTTTTTTTTTTAGGAGTAGGACCAGCACTCAGGGGATGTCTCCTATATATGCAATGCATTGCGCTGGAACTGAAAACGAAAGGATAGTAATGAGGGGACAGATTAGGAAAGATGAGAAGATAGACAGTTGTTTTTGTAGCTATTTCAACCTTTTTACTTCGCCGGCTAATTTTTGCTACAGAACCGACGAAGGTGGGTGCTGTTACTCTGCTTTTTTAGTACATGATAGTGTCAGTCGCTGCCAATTATGTTCAGTGATCAGTGACTATGCCTTCATCACTGAAAACAGGCTGGCAACAACTAACACAACCACGCAGTAATGCTGATCAGAAGAATTCAACACAATATTTCATGACTCAGCTGGGGCTCGAACTCAGGACTCTCCGCTTCATAGTCTCGTGTTCTACTACTTCAGCCAACAGCGCTTAGCTATAGGGTGTGTGTTTTAATACTCTCATACAGCACCCAGCACTAGCAATACGAAATACACAAACAACTTTGTGTTATTATACCAGTGGTGTTCAGCCCATACAACAATTGTTTAAAAAATTTACACACATTTGTTATGCTCTTATAAAAATTTTCATTCAGTCGTCGTTGAGCAAGCGAAGAGAACACATGCGGATGGCTGTTGTCATTTTATTTCAGAAATGTATTAAGCATTGTTGTTGCTTCTTGTTGGACGAAGCATAGCAAACACAAGCGATTCAATTACAATTGAACACACAAATTAAACTCGAAATTGAATAAAAGCATACACGTTCACGGAATGAAATGTGAAAAGTATTTTATGATAAATGATGCTTTTCATAACATTCAAGTTCTAATCTTACATAAAAAACTGGTTTAAATAGATTTATTTTTGTTTTGTTCTCAATATAACTGTTCTATTTTTTGATATTGATAACTGCTATTTACGGTCCCCGATATTTTTTCTTAAAGTTAAAATTACATTCACTTATTAAGTTGTTTATATATGGCAAAAACTCTGTCTGTTTTTCTTATTTTAAGCGATTGACATTATGATTGCTGGTAAAAATCTCTAACCAATACATCTTCACTTTTATTTTTGAACACCACTGTATTATACCCTCCAAAAAAGAATATGGAGGGTATATTAACTTTGTCATTCCGTTTGTAACGCAGCGAAATATCCAACAGAGACCCCATAAAGTATATATATTCTTGATCAGTGATGAAATCTAAGACGATATGAGCATGTCCATCCGTCCGTCTGGGGAAATTAGATTCAGTCCAAACGAACAGAGCTAGACTCTTACAATTTGGTATAAATATATCTTGAAAGATAGTACAGACTAAGTTTGGAGATGGGCTGAATCGGGCAAGAGGGAAAAATGTTCTCCTAAGAAGAACTAAACCAACCTCTAAAAAACAACATAATTTCTAACGTTGTTTTGTAATGATAAATTTTTATATTAAAGAAGGTCCAACGCGTTAAACTTGGAGCCATAAAATAAAAAATAATAATTTTTGGAGCACACCCCTTTAGTGGGTGTTATTATATGCAAAAATAGTGTAAAAATTTAACAAATTGTGTTACTTAAGCCTACCTTCCTTAAAACAAAAATTTTTAAGCTTTCATGACGAAGCTGAGACGCAACCTGGTACTACAATGCCCTACCTTTGCCCCCTAAATGACTCAATAAAATTTTTTTTTTATATTTTGTATATAATTATCTCAAGCATTTATTTATAGAGTTTTATGACAAAGGTGAAATGTCTCCCCCACAGCCCTTCCAAGAGCGACCCCGCCAAAATACAGATACAAATTTTAAATTTACTTACTAAATATTTGGAGGGTATTTAAGATTCGACCTGGTCTAATATAATGTCTTTACTTGTTTTTATTTTATTGATGTTCTTCATTGTATAAAAGCAAGTGGAAAGCAACAATACTTTCGTAAGGTTTGCTGGTAAACAGTGACGAAAGCGATGATATCGCTTTGTATGTATTTGTTTTTACAACAAGAAATATCGAATAAAAATTAGTCTTTCTTTCAACGGATTGGTGTTTACTCTTCCATAAGGAACTTTTGGGCAACCTTGATCTAAATTAATAGAATTGACTGTTTTGACTAAGTTTAATTGAATTGAAAAATTTTTGTTATTATATATAATATCTAAATCAATCTTTCCTCACACTGGAAGTTTTTCCCCCTAAAAGTAAGTATGTTAGTAAAATTGTAAGTATTAAATTTAGTTACTTATGGATTTCTTCGACAATAGATTGGCTTGTGCGCCCGTGTCCACCTGAAAAGTTATCATCCACTCACTAGCTGCCGTTGAACCACTGAAGCTGTTGTTAATAGTACCAATGAATAGTTCTCGACCACCTTCACGTATTTGTTGTTATTTTTGTTGTGTTGCCGTTTCTAGAAAAACACATTTTGGCGAAATGGTGAAGCTTTCCACAACCATGACACCTATCCCGCTCTGCTGGGCATTTATAACAATGTGTTTGCTGGCCACACTTATTACATTTTTGTTGATGTAGAGACGGAACATTTTGTTTAGTTTTATGATGATTACTGTTGGAGTTGTTGTTGAATTTTGGCTTGTTGTATTTATTTAATCCACAAATATTTGCGTTGTTGTTGTTGCTGGTAGACACTTGTTGAATTGCCAAAGCATTTTCTAGGGCTGCCTCAATTCCCTTGGCTATATCAATTGCTTTAGCTCATTTAAGGTCACCTTCATTAAGCAGTTTTTCTTTTATTTTAATAAAACTTTGGGATAACTCACATACGAATGGGTATAAGCCAGATGCGGGCGTTTCATAGCATAATTGTGCTGAGATCATTCACACGTATTCTTATCATCTTTAATTTAGTCGTCGATGAGACAGCTACGAATGAATATCAGGCGGATGTTTACGAATTTTTTTATATTTTTTTCCAGAATATTTGTCCAGCAAACAATTTCAGTCATGATGATATGTGAAAAATATTTTGTCATAAACAATTCTTTCGATAACATACAACGCCTTTTATACAATTTTTCTCCAACAACGGACTGTGCTAATTCTCCCAATTTAGTAATACACTTAGCCTTATTAATTAGTCTGCGTAAAATCTTATCAAAAATATTTCGAATATGTTTCCCATATGAAAATGATCTTCCATGCCGACAAATATCAAAGCTTATTAAGTTTGATACATCCAACCGCGTATTTTTTTTTTTTTTTTGCGAATATTCAGCTTTAGCAAGCAACAATTCCTTTATTTTTTTTTTTTTCTTGAATGGAAAACAACAAATTATTGTGCTATCTCTTTTAATTTAATCTCTTGGCCTTTTGTTTGGTGGGTAGCTTGCAAGCTCAACACATACACAATTTACCAATACATTGACGGTGCCCACCAGAGTTGTAAACGAATCATTCATTTTTGAATTATGTCGCGAATCATTCATGGACTGAGTTGGTAAAATTTTGCATTAATTCTTTTCGACATAAAAGGAATTGAATGAAATTTGAATCAATTCATTTGAATTTAACAAACATAAATTGCAATTCATTTGCAATTCAAATGAATTGGGCAAAATTAAATGCAATTCATTTGAATTGAATTGACTTTGAATTAATTCAAATGAGTTAGAAGAAATGAATTGCAACTCATTTCCAATTCTTTTGAATTAGTTTTGAATTAATTCGAATGAGTTAAAAGAATGAATTGCAATTATTTTTCAATTAATTTGAATTAATTTAAATGAAGTCGAAACATGAATTTGTTATTAATATCCAATTTATTTGAATTGAATTCATTTCCAATTCATTTGAATTAATAATAATATTAAGTTGGTGTTTGGAGTTTGGTTCTTCAAGTACTACTTATTTAGCTTTTGACATACGCTGAATAACAAGAAATTTAATATTTAAAATCTATTAATAATACATGAAATTTTGTGACCCACGAATAAGCTGATAGGATTTTCGCTGCTCCCTACTAATTCAAGTCATATTCTGCCGTTACCTGCTAATTACAGTACATCATTGGAATTTCTATTCTTATTATGTTCTATGCCTTTCGACGATTATCTCGTACTAGGTGATATCCGAAATGAGAGTAATACTGTCTCGTATAATAAAATGTATTGGATAACAAAACGGGAGTTATGTTTCTTTACATTTACTTACAGTAGTTTTTTTTTTCAAAATCAATTCAATTCAAATAAATTGGAAATTAATAACAAATTCATGTTTCGATTTCATTTGAATTAATTCAAATGAATTGGAAAAGAATTGCAATTCATTTTTCTAACTCATTTAAATTAATTCAAAACTAATTCAAAAGAATTGGAAATTCATTTTGCCCAATTCATTTGAATTGGAAATGAATTGCAATTTATGTTTGTTAAATTCAAATGAATTGATTAAAATTTCATTCAATTCTTTTTTTTGTGAAAAGAATTAATTCAAAATTTAGCTAATTCGTAGTGAATTGAAATCAAAAAAGAATGATTCATTTACAACTCTGGTGCCCACCACTGGTATAAACATATCTCTGATGAGACTTTCTCTAAGTGAACCAAATTCAGACGACATGCTTAGACTTTGCAAATCAGTAGCATATTGGGTTATAGATTCACCATATTTTTGCCTTCTAAAACAGAACTTATGGCGCTCCATCGCGTTATTGACTTTCGGAACGAAATGGGCTTCAAACTTCTTTCACAAATCGTCGTATATGATGGTGTCTATATTTATATTAAAAGAACTTACAATTTGTAGTGCATCACTACCCATGTGATGTTACATCAAAGCGACTTTACGGGAATCAGTTCTATCCTGGCAAATCGGTTCATTCCTGGCAAAGATTTGCAACATTGGCATTTAAAGGTGCCACAGACGTAGGAACTGATGTCGGCTTTTTTGGCTCGACGAGGCTGTCATTATTTTAAATCATTTGTAATTTTGTTTAATTTCTTGTTTAAGAATTTGTTTTATTAGTGACTGCTTTTATATTTTAGTTTTTGCCATTTTTATCTTTTTGACTTTGACCTTGACTTTTTTCACTTTAACTCAACTTAATTTTTTTTCTTTCCTTTTACACACCTGACACCATTTTGTTCATTCTATGTGTCTTTATTGAGTGCCACTTACAACTAGCTTACAAATCGTAAGCGCCATTTTTCCAAAATTGCCTTTTTTGGGGATTCTGGTAGAAAATGACCTTTGCCATCTGTCGACAATCTCACCTTGATAACTTTGTTTGAAAAAAAAGTTACCTCCATTTCGAAAACCAGGTAAGCGCCATAAAAAATTACATTTGCATTGAAAATTGAATTTCGTTATATTAATTGTTGGAAATATTACGCACAATTTTTTTTTATAGAGATAGAGAATATATAAGAAAAATTTCAAGTCAATCAGAGCATTTTTGTTGGGGCGATAGTCTCTCAGAGTTAGTAACTTTGAAAACCTCATAAGCGTCATGCAAAATAACGTTTACTTTGAAAATATATATATCTATGTATTTAATGTTAGAAATGTCAGAGCCTCACCCAATATTTTTTTGTTTTTGAAATAAACAAGATATCTGGAACATAATCGAAAAATTTTTGGAGCTGTGAAATCACTCTCTGATCGAAAGGAAGAAAAGGGATAAAGAATTTTTGGTTCTAACATATTTTGTTCATATAATAGAAAATTCCAGAGTGTATCCGTCCCCTTATAAGGTTCACTATATAGAACTTAGTTTTTTCAAATACGATTCTTGTGTCTAATTTTTTTTTAACCTGTTTTCTTTTAATAGTAAATAGATTTTTTTAAGCTTTTAGGTTATTTTATATTAATAATAATTGTTCGATATTTCGCTAACCATCGGTTAGCTTCTACAGGAAATTATTTATTTCAGATAAACAAATAATTCTAAAAACTTAATTTCTATGAATTAAATATCTATGTATAGTTTTGAGCTAAATTGTCAGTATCAATCTTAAAGTTCATTCTTTCTTCTTTCTCTATCATAAGTCTTCGTTTATAATTGTTTTCTGTTCTTAAAACTGATGCATTTTCAAAGTCAGGATAGTGATTAAATTTAAAACAATGAGATGATATTTTTATTTACTTTTATGTCCTGCTATTCTGGTTTTTAATTTATTTTTTGTTGTACCTATGTATACCTCGTTACAATTGACAGATCCATCCCCTTTACATGGAATTTTATAAACTATATTTGACCTACCCCATTTGTTTACTCTATCTTTCATAGTACTAAATAGTTTGTAGTTGGTGCAATATGTTTTAAAGGCCATTTTGTATATTTGAGTATCAAATATTTTGATTTCACTAGTCTTTCTGACATTTCTGGTATGTAAATTAAGGATTTATAAAATATTGGTTCTGTGTTATTATATATATTATTTGTAATCCTTTATTGATTTATTAAACTATAAACTAATTTTTCTGGAAAGCCATTCTCAATAAGAATTTCTCTAATTTTCATTTTATTTTTTATATGAAATATGCTATCACTAATTGTTAAGACTTTTTCTATCAAGTTTTTTGCTGTATTAATTATAATTCTATTACAGTGTTTAGAATAATAATTAATTATCCTACCTGAAGCTGTTGGCTTTTCATACCAATCTATTACTATATTGTTATCTCTTCTCATAACTAACAATTTAGCTCAAAATTATAGCTATTTAATTCATATAAATTAAGTTATTAGAATTATTTGTTTATCTTAAATTATATACACAATATATAAAATATTTTGACATATGCATGCATGTATGGATTTAAAATCGATAATAATAATTATTATGTTAAATTATTTGCGCTGTATGCATATGTTAAGATAATTTATAATAAGCTTTATAACGTTATTCTTGTATTATGTTAACATATTTTATAAAAAACAAATAAAAATAATAATATCTATATATATATATATATATATATATATATATATATATGTATATATATATATATATATATATATATATATATATATATAATTAAAATTTAAAATATTTATACATTTTAGAGTTAGTATGTTTTAATATTTAAAATTTTACTAATTTATACTATTTATTTAATTACGCAACGTTAAAAGAATTGTAGTTAACACACACACCGGTTTCATTATATTATTATATATAATTAAAATTTATTATAATTATACATTTTAGAGTTAGTATGTTTTAATATTTAAAATTCTACTAATTTATAATATATATACATTTTTAGAGTTAGTATTTTTTTAATATTTAAAATTTATGATGTATGTTGTTAAAAAAAATTTGTATATACTAATTGAAAAGAAACATTTTTTTGACAAAACTAAATAATTTTCTCAAGAAGCTAACCGATGGTTAGCGAAATATCGAACAATTATTATTAATTTAAAATAACCTAAAAGCTTAAACAAATCTATTTACTATTTTTCAAATAAATGTATGAATTTTTGTTAGTCGAACTTTTTCTTTATGTAAATTGTTAATTTTTCAACGGGCTTAAGTTCGAATCTGCATGACTGCAAATTATTTTTTTTGTTATTTTTATTAATAAATGAATTTGTTTTTAAATTCTATTTATTATTTTATATTAAGATTGGAATATTAAGAATATTTTTCATTAATCATCAAACCAGCAGAACGGATCAGTACTGATTTCGAGGCCGCTACGCCATCTCATCAGCGTTCTTTGTTCAATTTTTCCACTTTTGCAAGTGGTGCTAGTTAGTAGGAATATCAACTATTTAACCAATATTTTAACGAAAATTGAATATGAGAAGTTATCACATTCATATTATTAAGTTATTACATTTTGGTTAGTACGAAATTCCCCAATCCTGACGATTAATATTGCCAATATTCCAATATCTCTTTTGCTTTTTCCAGAGCCATCGGCTGCTGATAGTTAACCAAAATGTAATAACTTAATAATATGAATGTGATAACTTCTCATATTCAATTTTCGTTAAAATATTGGTTAAATAGTTGATATTCCTACTAACTAGCACCACTTGCAAAAGTGGAAAAATTGAACAAAGAACGCTGATGAGATGGCGTAGCGGCCTCGAAATCAGTACTGATCCGTTCTGCTGGTTTGATGATTAATGAAAAATATTCTTAATATTCCAATCTTAATATAAAATAATAAATAGAATTTAAAAACAAATTCATTTATTAATAAAAATAACAAAAAAAAATAATTTGCAGTCATGCAGATTCGAACTTAAGCCCGTTGAAAAATTAACAATTTACATAAAGAAAAAGTTCGACTAACAAAAATTCATACATAATTTAAAACATTGCGGGGGCACGCGCCGCAATTTAAAAACAAATTCATTTATTAATAAAAATAACAAAAAATAATTTGCAGTCATGCAGATTCGAACTTAAGCCCGTTGAAAAATTAACAATTTACATAAAGAAAAAGTTCGACTAACAAAAATTCATACATAATTTAAAACATTGCGGGGGCACGCGCACTTGTTCAAAGTAAATTGACAACTAAATTCAATTACTTGAACATAAATAACAAAGAAGCTTTAACTATCAGCAGCCGATGGCTCTGGAAAAAGCAAAAGAGATATTGGAATATTGGGAATATTAATCGTCAGGGTTGGGGAATTTCGTACTAACCAAAATGTAATAACTTAATAATATGAATGTGATAACTTCTCATATTCAATTTTCGTTAAAATATTGGTTAAATAGTTGATATTCCTACTAACTAGCACCACTTGCAAAAGTGGAAAAATTGAACAAAGAACGCTGATGAGTGCGTAGCGGCCTCGAAATCAGTACTGATCCGTTCTGCTGGTTTGATGATTAATGAAAAATATTCTTAATATTCCAATCTTAATATAAAATAATAAATAGAATTTAAAAACAAATTCATTTATTAATAAAAATAACAAAAAAAATAATTTGCAGTCATGCAGATTCGAACTTAAGCCCGTTGAAAAATTAACAATTTACATTTTTCAAATACTTTAAAAAAATCAAATTTTATCAATCCATAATAAGTGTAATAAAAACTGGTGGTCCGCAAGTAATTGCCACAAAGTGTTTAAAATATAATGAACATGGCATGTTCGACAAATTGAATGTTGAAAATGAGTATATTTTTTCTCCCCATAAAAAAAGTTATGTTGATCTCGGCATAAATTTGCCTCCACTTTATAAAAACTCTATTTGTATCAAACAAGAAAAATATGAAGATTTAATAAGTTTGAAGAAACTAATGCCGCGAAATAGTTGGTCGTTTTTTCAACAAGTTGTTTTTTACAACAAGAAATTAAATTTTGAAGTATTTTTTAAGATTATTTATTGTACTTTTAGAATTTTTTATAATTTACCAATGAAATGTTTCCTGTTTTGTTTTTTTCATAGCATTATTTGTTAACTTTTTAATAAGAATAACCATTTTTTTAAATATACATATAAGGAAATAAATGTTAATTTACTCACTAAAATATGTCTTTAGGTTAGGTTAGGTTGAAAATAGGGGCATAAGCATCCTTATCCGTCCTGGATTACACTTAGGCCTCATAGGCCTGTTGTGCGCTCTATAATAAGGAGTTCCCATTCCACTGTAGGGAGCCTCCACCGATACCATGGAAAGCTCTGAGTGTGATTATGTCAAGAACCTAGTTTCTTCAATGCACTTCCTTAAGTCATTCCAATCAGAGCCCCTAAGAAATTCCATCTCCTGTATAATCTCCTGAATAAATGTTCGTCTTCTGACTTGGCTAAAAGCTGGACAGTAGCACAAGTAGTGCTCCAGTGTCTCGTCCTCTTCCTGGCAGGCCCTGCATGTTATATCGCCAACGATATCCATTCGTGCCAGGTGAGTCCTTAACTCTGTATGTCCTGTTATTAAATAAACCAACCTCCGTAGTTTTGGCCTACTCAATGTTAGGACCTCCTTTGTCCTCCTACCATCTGGGTCCCCCCACCCTACCCTACGGTAGAGTGCTGCCAATCTCTTGTATGCAATGCTATAGCCCATCGCTTTAGTTCGTTCTTAAAAACCTGAAATGGCTTCGTACTATCCAGTGTAATGTTCGCCATTAATGCTACCACTTTGCTAGCCTATCTGCCTCAACATTTCCAGGTATCCCCTATCTCGAAAAACCGGTGATTCCAAATGTGCAATCTTCCGTTTTCTCGTAAACAAACGAATTTCCGTCTTCTCTGGGTTGACATTTCAGTAGCCGAGTTAAAAGCTAAATTCAGTGCCTCTATTGCCCTACCACAAAGAACTCTGGGATTGTTTCACTTTATCAATATCGCTACATAGCAAACGGGAGAAAATCCTTCCTGGGATAGTGTTTTTAGTAGGGTATTTATGGTCACAACCCACAGTAAGGGAGATAGTATTCCCCCTTGTTGCGTTCCGCAGCATACGTTCCTTCTTATTTTCGTGTCGTTCACCTCGCAACTTATCCTCCTGTTCCTAAGCATATGACTGATCCATGCAGTCAATCTTTGGTCCAGGTCAAAATTGCCTAGCGAGTCAATAATGCTTGAGGTCGATATATTATTGAAAGCTCTTTCTATATCTAGGTATGTACAGCCATGCTGTACATACCTAGATCGAAGGTTCTCTCTATATGATATACAACTTCCTTTAGGGCTGTCTCAACAGACCTGCCCCTAATGTAAGCGCGTTGCTTAAATTTCATTGTTTCGTGCGGTATTCTTTCCTTCAACATTGTGTCCACAATCCGTTCCAATGTTCTTAGTAAGAATGAAGTTAAGCTAATCGGTCTGTAAGCTTTCGGATCTGCATAGCTTTCCTTGCCTGGTTTTGGAATGAAGACAACTTTGGCCTCCCTCCATGCCAGGGTAGTATATGCATTAGTAAGACAGATTGTGAAGATATTAGCCAACCTATCCTCTATTAGGTCTATACTTTTCTGAAGAAGAGCCGGGAAAATGCCATTAGGCCCAGCTGCCATTTATGGTGAAAAGCTCTTCACTGCTTTACATACCATTTGAGTATTCACTATTACCCTTGGATTGTAAGTATTTCTCGGGAGTATGCCACCCCGTGCGGAAGTGTGCCTCCATAAAAAATCCCAATAACTCCTCCATCGTCTCTGCCCTCCTGCCTTTCGAATCGACAAGTGTCTCAGGTTGGGTTTTCGGCAGAAGTTTCTCTATTTTGGAAGCCTCACTAACGCTGTCCACCTGTTCGCAGAAAAGCCTTCAGGATTCGCCTTTGGCATCCCTTATTTTTTTATTGTAGACGTTAAGATTACCTTTATATTCTTCCCAGTGTATATCGAGTCCCTTCCTACGGGCCCTTTTAAAGAGCCTTCTGGTTTCTCTCCTGCGATTTATAAGTTGACCCGTCATCCAGGGTTTTTTCTTTGGGTTTCGCCTATTTCTGAGTGGACAACTGTCCTCAAAGGATTCCCTAATATCAGTACTTAGTCTATCTATCTCTGAATCTATGCGCCCTACAGTATCTACTGGTGGTGGATAGTTCTCGAGTTTGTTTTGTAAACTAGACCTAAATCTTGACCAGTCCGTCTTGGCCCTATTCCTAAATGTTATGGGGTTAGGATCAGGATGGTCTAAAGTCAAGAAAATATAGCGATGATCCGAGAAGGAATGCAATTCCGACACGTGCCAATTGCTTATTTCATCAATTAAGTTTTCTGAGCATATAGTGATGTCAATAACCTCTTCCCTAATTCTGTTAATGAAAGTTGGTTTATTCCCAGTATTTACTGTGAAGAGGTTATTTGCCATTAAATATTCGAATAACGCATCACCTTTATTGTTGCAATTAGTGCTATCCCAAGAAATATGATGCGAGTTGGCATCACAGCCTATTAAGATATTCCTACCTTTACTCCTGGCGGAAGATATGATGCGCCTCAATTCCGACGTTGGTGGAGGTGTCGGGGTGTCCGAGGGTAGATACACTGAAGCCAGCAGCATGTTTCGGCTGCCATATACTAAAGTTGTGGCGTTTGATGTTGATAATTCTGGTGAAAAAAGAAAGTTTAGTCCCTTATGACATAGTATGCACGCCCTGGGTCTAGCCCCGGTCTTTGCATAAAAAAGTTGATGACTACAGTCGTTCAAACCAGAAACTTTGTTCTTAATTATCCAAGGTTCCTGTATGAACACTACGAGAATCTTACCTCTAGTTATTTGATCCATCAGGGCTTGATTCGCCGTCTTACTCCTATGGAGGTTTATCTGCAGAAGCAGCAGCATCTTTATGAGACGGCTTGTGAGGGGCACTCTTGAGATACACTAATCTCCAATTCCCCTTTTTCTTTAGGCTCCACCTTATCCTTTTTGGCTTTCGCAGTCGGGCATACTGACCAGCCAATGACCAAACATCTTAAATATAAAGGGGTTTCGAAATATTATACTTCATTTATACAGTTTCTTTTAACAAACTACCTTACGGAGAGTCTTATTTGTAGATGAATGATCGGTCGAAAACCATCCACATGAGATCCAAGACAGTCCAACTTTTTACCATCGTACGAACTTCTTTTAATCTAAATTGGAAGATCCCGACACCAACAAAATGTGATTTCAAAAGGAACGTGAACGTTCCACACACCTCATGCCACATTGGATGACCATCTCAGGTGGATCGTGTGATTCGAGCACGTTAGACTTTTTCTTGTTGGTTTGTTGCAGAAGTATATGAATAAGCTAAAATCTGCAGCGATCCCAAAACCCAACATTAGACATTTTGGAACGATGTTATACTCCATACAAATTTGGATAATATCTCAAGCATAATCTGTTTTATTTAAATTGATAAAAAGAAAGGGCTTAATGAAACACCCACAATAGTGTTGAACAAAATATTAAGCTTAATGGTGTAAAGTAGTGACCAAAAAGATCTTTATAAGTAGATATAAATTTGAAAAACTACTATGCACTTAGATTTGCATGGACTTACATGTGTATCGAAAATAGCAGTAGACCTAAATTAGAACCTTGTGAAACATCTTTAATAAGTGCTAAGCTACCCGATCATACTTCATTTAAAAAACGGATTGTCTTTTATTTGTGATTTAGTGAGATATAAAATTTTTTGATGGGCAGGCAAACCTAAAAAAGAGTTTTTTATACCCTCCAAAAAAGAATTTGGAGGGTATATTCACTTTGTCATTCCGTTTGTAACGCATCGAAATATCCATCTCAGACCCCATAAAGTATATTTGTGGACCCCGCCACTTTAGTGGGCGTTATTATATGCAAAAATAGCATAAAAATTTAACAAATTGTTTTACTTAAGCCTACATTCCTTAAAAATAAAATTTTTAAGCTTTAATGACGAAGCTGAGACGATACCTGGTACTCCTCTGCCCTATCCCTTAGTCCCCCTTCACCCTCTAAATGATACTACCAAAAAAAATTTTGTTTTTATTTTGAATGTTATCATCCCATGCATTAATTTTTAGAGTTTTATGACTGCCTGTTTCTGCCCTACCCTCTCCTCCCCCGTTGCCCCCTAAATGACCCTATCAAAAAAAAATTTTATTTAATTTTGTATATAATCATCCCAAGCATTTATTTTTAGAGTTTTATGACTGCCTGTTTCTGCCCTACCCCCTTTTCCCCTTAAATGACCCTATAAAAAAATAAAAAATTTTATTTTGTATATAATTATCCCAAGCATTTATTTTTAAAGTTTTATGACACAGGTGAAATGTTTCCCCCACAGCCCTTGAAAATTGTATATAAAACGAAATAAAAATAGCAGAACGTTCCGAAGAAAGGTATTAGATTCTGTAAAACAAATTTTTCCTATCAAAGGAACTGTGGCCATTTTTGGGAAAGATTTAATATGTTCAAGAAACTTCAAGCAGCAATAATCTATTTATTTTCAAATTCAAAAGAAACGACATTTTTAAAATGCGCTAAGTTAGTAAAAAACGTTTTTGATAAAGAAAATCTTCTTGATGGACGTCCAATAAAACCTAAATTATGTGTAACTCCAATTCAATCTAACGAAATAATTCATATTGTTATATAATTTCTTAACGAAGTACATTTTTAACTTCTATTGATAAACTATCTAATCATGTTACAATTCATTATTTGATTGATAAAAACACAGTAGCAATTGTTCAAAAATTAAAAAAAAGATATTTTTTTTTGAAAACTAAAATAAAATAATTTATAACTATGAATTAATACTGCTTATGTTAAAAACTTTCTTAACTACAAAGAAGTAGATTAGAATTTCACCGCACCAAATTCCCATACAGGTAACGCAAATATAGAAAGATTTCACCTCAAAGTTGATGAACATATCATTCTTTTCAAATTAGAACAGATTATAGTGATTATGATGACAATGCACTTGTTTTAAAATGTGTTGAAATATACAATAGATAATGATTTTATCCATAAAACAACAGACTATAAACCAAATTAAGTACTACATAATAAATTGGATAAATCTATTTGGCATAAGGCGCATAGTAAAATATGTCAAAAGATAAGCTTAAAAGAATTCGAAA
Organism: Linnaemya tessellans; assembly: GCA_951800035.1. Classification (NCBI taxonomy): domain Eukaryota; kingdom Metazoa; phylum Arthropoda; class Insecta; order Diptera; family Tachinidae; genus Linnaemya; species Linnaemya tessellans. The sequence continues at coordinate 63,600,699 of OX637534.1, read as the reverse complement.
AATAAACAGAAAGGGACGATTGCCATGTTTTACAATGAAAGAAAATTGCAAGGAATTTGGGATATCATAATCTTAAGCTAAAACCTAAATATATAACAATAAAAAAGTCAAAGAAAACAAGTAACAACGTTATATTCGATCGGGTCGAATCTTAAATACCATCCACATATTTAGCAAGTGAATTTAAAATGTTTAACTTGGTGGGACCCGGTTCCATTATATAATATCGTACGTCAACGACCACTAAAAGGGGAGGGGTTCAAATATGGACAATATCATGTTATCCACAGACGAACGTATGGGCATTGCTATACCGTCTTAGACTAAAAATAAATGTTTGGGATAATTATATACAAAATTAAAAAAAAAAAATTTGTAGGGTCATTTAACGGGCAAAGGAGGGGGTAGGGCGGAGTAGTACCAGGTTACGTCTCAGCCTCGTCATTAAGGCTTAAAAATTAAATTTATAAGGAATGTAGGCTTAAGTAAAACAATTTGTTAAATTTTTACACTATTTTTACATATAATAACGCCCACTAAAGAAAGCAGGGTCCAAAAATGTTAATTTTTTATTTTACGGCTCCAAGTTTAACGCGTTGGACCTTCTTTAATATAAAAAGATATCATTTGCTTAACAAAATTACAAAAAAACTTTCAATTTTTTCAATGGCTTAAGTTCGAATCTGCATGACTGCAAATGATTTTTTATTATTTTATTAATAAATGAATTTGTTCAAATTCTATTTATTATTTTTTTAAGTTATTCATATTTTTAAGTTATTACCGTTTTGGTTAGTACGAAATTCCCCAACCCTGACGATTAATATTCCCAATATTCCATGTATCTCTTTCGCTTTTAATCGTCAGGGTTGGGGAATTTCGTACTAACCAAAAAGGTAATAACTTAAAAATATGAATGTGGGAACTTCTCATATTCAATTTTCGTTAACAACATTGGTTAAATAGTTGATATTCCTACTAACTAGCACCACTTGCACAAAGTGGAAAAATTGAACAAAGAACGCTGATGAGATGGCGTAGCGTCCTCGAAATCAGTACTGATCCGTTCTGCTGGATTGATGATTATTGAAAATATTCTTAATATTCCAATCTTAATATAAAAAAATAATAAATAGAATTTGGACAAATTAATATATTAATAAAATAATAAAAAATCATTTGCAGTCATGCAGATTCGAACTTAAGCCCGTTGAAAAAATTGACAATTTGCATAAGAAAGTTCGACTAATAAAAATTCATACATAATTACAAAAAAAACTTTAAAAATTATGTTGTTTTTACAGGTTGGTTTAGTTCTTCTTAGGGAAACTTTATTCCTTCTTGCCCGATTTAGCCCATCTCCGAACTTGAGCTGTGCTATCCTTCAAGATATACTTATACCAAGTTTCAAAAGTCTAGCTCTTTTGGTTTGGACTGAATCGTGATTTCCACAGACGCATCAATGGACGGACGGACATACTCAGATCGTCTTAGATTTCATCACTGACCAAGAATATATCGACAGCTTATATTCAATACCCGCCATACGCCAAAACACAATTTTTCAGGAGAGAGAAAAAACTGTTTCATTCCAAAATTCTTAAAGTATGAATTAATCTTTCTTCTATAATATTTTTTTAAATATGACTACTGAGTCATCCTTATAAAAACAAATAAAAGTGCTATATTCGACTAAATACCCTTCACAGATGTAGTTCTTTCTTTCTTGCTAAAACAGGAATTAAGTTTAATTAAAAGATGTACCATAGTTTTACTTGATAAAAAAGTTTTAAATTTTATACATTTTGGTCACTTTCACGTAACATAAAATATTTCATTTGTTCAACCCTGGAGTTGAAATTTTGATTTTTTAAGATATTAATACCAATTTTGTTCTTCCTGAGTTATAAAATAGTTTGAATTAGCAAAAACAATAACGTCAATTGCCTATTTGGTTACTTTTATATATTTCAATTTCCCAACCCTGGAAACGAAATTAAAATTTTTTGCCAGTGCAACTCTTAATGAGGTATAAAATAGTTTTATTTAAGAAAAACTTAATATTTGTAACCTTTTTGGTTACTTTCATGTACTACAAAATATTGCAGTTATCCAACTCTGGAATCTAAATTTTGATATTTTTTTTAATTTTTGATACCAATTTTGTTTTTTCTGAACTAAAAACTAGTTTTAATTAGTAAAAACCGACGTTAGTTGCTTTTTTGGTTACTTGTATATAAAAAAAGGTTAAATTTCCCAGCTCTGGAAGCGAAATATAAGTTTTTTTTTACCAATCCTAGTCTTCATTAGGTATAAAGTCGTTTGATTTAAGAAAAACTTAAAATTTGCAACCATTTCGGTCACTTTTATGTACTACAATATATTGCATGTACCAAAAAAACTTTAAACTTCCTAACCCTGGTAGTAAAATTTAAATTTTGTTTGTTTTATTTTTAACCAATGCAACTTTTCATGAGGTATAAAGAAGTATTATTTAAGAAAAATTTACAATTTTCAACCATTTTGGTCACCTTTATGAACTATAAAATAGTGCGCTTGTCCAACCCTGGATTAGAAATTTTGATTTTTTTGGAAATTTTTGATAAGAATTTTGTTCTTCCCAAAAAATAAAATAGTTTTAATTGGCAAAAAAAAAACAATGTCAATTCCCTCTTTGGGTACTTTTATGTATAAAAAAAATTCAATTTCCCAACCCTGGAAGCGAACTTTTAATTTTTAAATATTTTTTATCAATGCAAATCTTCATGAGGTATAAAGTAGTTTTGTTTAAGAAAAACCAAAATTTTGTAACCAGTTTGGTTATTAAATGTTCTACAAAATATTGCATGTACCAAAAAAAACTTTCATTTTCCCAACCCTGGAAGCGAAATTTTAATATTTTGTTTATCAGTGCGACGCTTCATGAGTTTAAAGTATTTTTTTTTTTTTAAATATTTCAAATTTTTAACCATTTTGGTCACTTTCATGTAACATTAAATATTGCACTTGTCCATCCCTCGATTCGAAATTTTATTTTTGAATTTTCGATACCAATTTTGTTCTTCCTAAATTATAAGAGAGGCCTAGTTAGCAAAAAAAAACAAACATCAGTTGCCTGTTTGGTTACTTTCTCTTATAAAAAAAATGCAATTTTCCAACCCTGGAAGCAAAATTTTAGGTTAAAAAAATTTTTTTTTTGGCCAATGCAAATCTTTATGACTTATAAAGTGGTTTTGTTAAAGAAAAACTTAAAATTTTTAACATTTTTAGTTACTACATGTACTACAAAATAAGGAATGGGCCGAAAAAAGAATTTTAATTTTCCATCCCTGGAAAAAAATGGTTTATATTTTAGTTTTTAATAGACGATTGCATTGAGGCTTCCCAAAGCACGAAATAGGTTTAATTTACAAACATTAAAAAATAATTGATTTTTGGTATAAATTTTGCATCGAGAAATAGGTGTAAGCTTCCCAGCTATGTAACCATATATCGGATTTTTCTCAATAGCACTCTATTTAAGTTCATTTCCAATCCAACGGTCCAAGAACGAAGTGTCAAGCTCTTCTGGGGCCTTGGGAAAACCGATTTCACGTACAGACGGACGGGCAGACGGACTTCGCTCTTCGTTCTTTATGGGGTCCTATATTGATACCGAAGAAATTACAAACGGAATGACAAACCTATATATACTCTTTCACTTTTTGTGAAGGGTATAAAAATAGAACTTATTACTCTATTCTCTATTGTTGATGTGGGGTATTGCAACTGAAATATTCAAATATTTTTATGGCGTATAGCGGTTATTGCACAGTAATAAAAATATATGTTTGTTTGCTCTAACATGTAATTTTATAAAATTAAGCATTTGTTTAACGTTTTCCTAACATAAAAGAATTCAATAACACAAAAATGAACAAAATTAAAAACAAGTATAAGTGATATATTCGGCTGTGCCGAATCTTAAATACCCTTCACGGATGTCATTCTTTTCGTTTAAATTTTTCGACTAGGAAGCTAACTGTTTGGCTTTTCTTATTACTAATACCTCTGAACGTCTTTCAAAAATATTATATATGTTTAATTTACAAACAAAAAGAAAAAATACGTTTCATGTACACCCAAAAAGTTCTAATTGTTCAACCGTAGAATCAATCGTTAGTTTTTTTGTTTTTAATACCAATTTATTTCTTCCTGATATATAAAGTAGGTATAATTCATCATTAAAAAATAACAAATAATATGGTTACTTTTATGAATCAGAAAATGTCGATTTTCAAACCCAGGAACCGAATTTTTAGTTTTTAAAATTTTTTATACCAATTTAATTCTTAGAGAAGTATAAAATAGGTTTAAGTCACTGAAAAAACAAAAGTTGGGAACTTATATGGTTGGTTTTTATGAACCGAAAAATTTCGATTTTCCAACCCTAGAACCCAATTTTTAATTTAAAAATTTTTAATACCAATTTAATTCTTAGCGAAGTATAGAATATGTTTAATTCACTGAAAAAAAAAAACAAAATTGGGAATTTATATGGGTACCAAATGCACCAAAAAGTTTCGATTTTCCAGCCCTGGAATCGAATTTTTAATTTTTTGATACTAATTTAATTTTTTCTGATATATCAAATATGTTTAATCACTAAAAACAAAAAATTTGGAATTTATGTATGTACTTTTATGTACCAAAAATATTTCGATTTTCCACCTCTGGAAGCGAATTTTTATTTTTTTTACCAATGCAATTCTTAGTGACGTGTAACATAGTTTTACCTGACAAAAAATTAAAATTTTTATACTTTTTGGTCACTTCATGTATCATAAAATTTTGATTTTTTAAGATTTTAATACCAATTTCGTTCTTCCTGAATTATAAAACAGTTTTAATTAGCAAAAAAAAACTCAACGTGGTTACTTTTATGCAGAATAAATATTTCAGTTTTCCAACCCTGGAAACGAAATTTAATTTTTTTTACCAATGCAACTCTCAATGAGGCATGAAATAGTTTTATTTAAGAAAAACTTAATATTTGTAACCATTTTTGTCACTTTTATGTAATACTTGGTTATGGGAAGGAGGATAGATTGAGTAGTGTTTGTGGACGTTCGATTTGAACCTCCCCAAATTAAAACGGACAGGAAAGACTTCTGCTGGAAGTTTTTTTCCACATACGAACCGTTCGGCCAAAGAACGAATACTCTCTGTAATGCGTGGTGCGATTCACTGACAACTCAACCACAAAAGGATGTGCCCTATGTGAAGAGCGGGTAGCTCGCAGAAATAAACGCTTATCCGGCACAAGTTCCCTTATTTCACCAGAACACATTCCGTTGTAGTATCGGTAGAACAGTGAAACACACCCCACGTTGCGTCGATGCTCCAGTGAGTCAATAGAGCTGGCTACCCTACTGTCACCGATGAGCTTCTTCGCTCGCTCTTGTACGCGGTCGAGCAACTTCAACACAGACTTTGAAGCACCGGCCCATACATGAGAGTTGTATTCCATCTTTGGTCGGATGTAGGTGGTATATATATTGAGGAGATCAGTTGGGGTGAAGTATGTCTTACACCGTCTTAAAAAGCCGAGACACTTGAATGCTTCTTTTGAAATATGAAAAATGTGATCTGTCCATCGAACGTCACACTGTATTTTCATACCAAGAACATCAAGAGCTTCTGACTCCCCAATACCTATACCTTCCATAAACACGGATGGCGCAGAACCTTCGACCAGCCGCCTATGCGTAAGGACGCTGCACTGCGTCTTATGAGGGTTAAAGTTAACCCTGTTCGCGAGGCCCTATTCGGAGATTGACACGAGATCACTTGTGAGTGACACGTTCATCCTTTGTCTCCTGGCGTCAATCTCTTCCAGGCTTGGCCGGCTGGTGAAAGAGAAAGAATGGATAATGCTGCTATCATCCGCGAAAGAGTAGATAGGGTTTGAAGTCTGACATAGAAGGTCATTTATAAAGATGAGGAAGAGAGTAGGAGATAGAACAGAGCCTTGCGGCACCCCTGAATTTACCTTGAACTCGTTTGATGAGACCCCGTCTATAACAACTCGTATAGTGCGGTCTCTGAGGAAGCTCGCTATGAAGCGAGAGAAATCATCACCGACACCAAAAGCAGTCAGTTTTGACAGAAGTGCATCATGCCACACTCTATCAAATGCTTTAGAGATATCTAGAGCCACCACCTTACGCCGAAATGGTGAATGGAATTGCACCATTTTTCTGTTAACAGAGCGAGCAGGTCTCCTGTAGAGCGAGCTCTGCGAAAACCATACTGCCGGTCGTTAAGTAAGGTGTTGGTCTCTAGATACCTTACCAGGTGGAAGTTGGTCATACTTTCCATGACCTTGGAAATTGCAGAACAGACTGCAATTGGGCGGTAATTTTCGGGGTATTGCGCCTCTCCCTTCTTAGGGATTGGCGTTACATTGGCTAACTTCCAACACATCGGAAATTTACCGGCATGGTACGATGCACTTAATAGCTTAGCCAATGGACGCGCTAGCGTCGAAAAACACTGCTTCAAGACCAGTGCTGGAATGCCATCCGGCCCAGGAGACTTGTTTATGTTGAGATCGCTAAAACCTTTTTAACTGCACGTGGTCGAAAGAATATTCTTGGCATAGTAACTGATACTCTTTCCACCACGGGCAATTGCTGATTGCTACCTGGCAAGCAAGAATTACCTGCAAACATCTCAGCCAAAAGGTTAGCTTTATCAACAGGTTCAGTGAACATTTGATCATCCCTTAAAAGAGTTGGAATTGATGAACTAGCTTTATCCTTTACTCTTTTAACGAATGACCAGAAGCTTTTACTACCTCTCGTGGCGGTAAGAACTTTACCACGAAGGCGCTGCTCGTATAAAGCTTTTTCACGCCTCAGCACTCTGGCACACGAAGACCTCGCTTGTTTGCGCAGCGCATCAGTATTTGCGTTTTTGTTATTCCGCCAAGTACTAAATGCTTCCTCTCTGGATCTGATTGCCTCTTTGCAAGATTGGTTAAACCAAGATTTTTGTCTCGGCTTAACCGAAATTTTTTTGGATGGGATGAAGTATTTCATTCCCAGCAAAATTATATTTCCAACCATTTCCGCCATTAAATCGATATTTTTATCTAAGAAACATAGTTTCCAACTGAAAGTACGATAGAATTCGTTGAGTTCTGCCCAACGAGCTTTTTCGTATACGTATTTTAAACGTTTCGTGGCTGTGGGTGAAACGTTTCGAAGTGCCGAGAACGAAAAAGAAGCGGAGATGATACAATGATCCGAATTACCGAGAGGTACACTGACGTTCACTTCATACTTTTGAGGGTGTGAAGTTAGGAACAAATCAACCGTATTTAGTTGGTGCCCTTCAACACACGGTATATGTGTTGGTTCATTGCAGTTATCCAACTCTGAAATCTAAATTTTGATTTTTTTTTTAATTTTTGATACCAATTTTGTTTTTCCTGAACCACAAAATTGTTTTAATTAGTAAAAAACCGACGTTCGTTGCCTTGTTGGTTACTTTTATGTATAAAAGTATTTAAATTTCCCAGCCCTGGAATCGAAATTTTAATTTTTTTAACCAATGCTAGTCTTCCTTTAGTATGAAGTCGTCTTATTTAAGAAAAACTTAAAGTTTGCAACCATTTCAGTCACATTCATGTACTACAATATATTCCATGTACCAAAAAAAATTTCAATTTCCCAACCCAGGAAGCGAAATTTAAATTTTTTAAAATTTTCTCTATCAATGCAAATCTTCATGAGGTATAAAGTAGTTTTGTTTAAGAAAAACTAAATTTTGTTAACCATTTTAATTATTACATGAACATGTTTATCAGTGCAACGCTTCATGAGGTATAAAGTAATTTAAAAAAAAATTTCAAATTTTTAACCATTTTGGTCACTTTCATGTACTATAATATATTGCACTTGTCCAACCCTGGATTCGATATTTTATTTCTTATTTTGAATTTTTGATACCAATTTCGTTCTTCCCAAAATATAAAATAGTTTTAGTGACCAAAAAAAACACAATGGCAATTGCCTCTTTGGTTACTTTTACGTATAAAAAAAATTTCAATTTCCCACCCCTGGAGGCAAAATTTAAATTTAAAAAAATTTTTTTTGGCCAATGCAAATTTTCATGACGTATAACGAGGTTTTGTTAAAGAAAAACTTGAAATTTTTAACAATTTTAGTTACTACATGTACTACAAAATACAGAATGGGCCGAAAAAAAAATTTTAATTTCCCATCCCTGGAAAAAATGTTTATATATTTAGTTTTTAATAGACCATTATGAAATTACACACGGAATGACAAACCTATATATACCCTTTCACTTTTTTGTGAAGGGTATAAAAAGGTAATTCAAATAGGACTTTGTCACATTGCTTCTTATTACTTTGACTCCATCTGAACTAAATTATCATAAAAGTAATGATATTCTTCATCGAATGGTTTAATAATTACTGTGTCATTAATTTTTACTGTTTTTCGTGATTGTTTGGTTATTCTGATATAGTGTTTTGGCAAGTATATTGATTGATTTTTAAGTTTGGTTTCTACTTTAGCATGTGCACTGTCACATTCCATTTGTGTGTGACCTTTCTCCAAGTACTTTTGTTCGATTATTTTATTATTTTCTATAGCGAAAATAGATAAGGCATTTGATAAAAACTGGTTACGGTTTTGGTAACCGCAACCATCCGAATAAATTATTATTGGTAAATTATCTGATGAGCAATGTGTTTTCAAGTGGTATAGTATGATGGAAATAAATGTTGAAGCAGACAGATCGCCTTGTGTCCCATTCCACCAACAGTTAGTGCATTGGTGATCGGCAAGATTGTAGACAGTGAAGTTATGAACTTATCGCATTGAACTTATCGCATTGATCCTTGCGGGGCATAAAAATACCGTAATTCTGCTCTTCAAAAAATTTCGAAAAGGTAAAAATTGAAACAGATGATACTTGCTTCTCGGAACAGTATGAAATGAATGTTTCGGCTGATAAAAAATTTATGAGAGAAGGAACGTTCTCGAATTCGTTCCATATTCTCAATTATGGCGTAAAAAAAACCTTGCGGTTGATAGCGATATCACAAATATATAAAAAAAGGACTTATATTAACATATTTTTTCGGAAATTTTTGTCGGAGATTAAGCTGGCATCAGTGAACAATTTGCGATCAAAAAGTAATTTTCAAAAAATTGGTGTATGGCGGGTATTGAATATAAGCCCTCGATATATACTTTATGGTGTCTCAGATGGATATTTCGCTGCGTTACAAACGGAATGACAAAGTTAATATACCCTCCATATTCTTTTTAGGAGGGTATAAAAACGGAAAAAATATACGTATATATTTTAAAACTCGTATGTATTAATATATTGAAGGCTGTCTTAAGGGCAATTAATTGTCTTCTTACATACATATGTACATATGTATGTAACAAAATTTCAGCATTGAATCTCAAGCTGAACTGAAGTTATAACAAAATATATGTTATACAATCGTTCCTGAAACTTTACGTTTGAAAAATTCTAACCGCGTTTTTAAGAACGGATCAGTTTAGAGTTGTACAAAACAGCTCTTTTGAGTGAGCGCTCTTTTCCGCTCCGCTCACTTTACTGAATTAATTAATTCATTTCATTCACTAGCTCAGTTGATTCCTTAGCTCAGCCATAATCCATGAAATGAAAATGTCATGAACGAAAATGAAAGAATCAGACTAGCTAATACAACAACCACTTATGACTTTTTATTTTTTCCTTAATATGTAATATAAAACACATTTATTGAACATAAGTAATAACTAGATAAATATTTAAGTGATTTTAAATATTTTGCTTTCGAACGTATTTCAATAAAGTTATATTTTCTATTTAACGTTGCATTTTAGAGATTTTTCTCAGTTAATTTGTGTATATGTTTATATATGTATATATACGCACCAAGTTAATAAGTACTGAAATACGTATCATGGCAGTGCTGTTTAAAAATTTTCATCTGGCAGCTCTAATAATATAAAGCGCCACACCATGTGTGTATCCAAAAATGATAAAATAAAGATTACACCAACAAGCTGAAATAAAAATACTTTTCTGCGCATGATGGAACTCTGACGTCACTCAACATGTGTTCTGATTGGCTAATAAAATTCAACTGGAGAACTATTATGTTATTATAAGAACTGAACAGTGGGGCAAATTGCGATTTTTTAAATTAAATTTGTTTGATAATAAATATTTTCCACTTTTTTTTTTGAAATTGTTAATTTATAGTTATTTTATATAAATATTGAGCCCAAGTGCTAATTATTTTTCTTTTTTCCCCATTCAAAACAAATTTTTTTGCTTGCAAAATATCAGCCATAACTTCCATTAAGCTTCATCTCTTGGAAAACTATAAAATGACACAGCTTTTTAAAAACAAAAAAATTTGATAACAATAGTACATTTTAACACAATTATTTCTCACTTGTTTTTTTGCAGTTACTTTGTTTTTTTATTTTATTTTTATCTTGGACCAGCACTCAGGGGATGACCCCTATATATGCAATGCATTGCGCCGGAACTGAAAACGAGGGGATGGTATTGAGGGGACAGATTAGGAAAGATGAGAAGATAGACAGTTGTTTTTGTACCTTTTACTTCGATGGCTAATTTTTGCTACAGGGCCAACGAAGGTGGGTGCTGTTACTCTGCTTTTTAGTACATGATAGTGTCGGTCGCTGCCAATTATGTTCAGTGACCAGTGACTATGCCTTCATCATTGAAACAGGCTGGCAACAACTAACACAACCACGCACTAATGCTGATCAGAAGAATTCAACACAATATTTCATGACTCAGCGCGGGCTCGAACTCAGGACGCTCCGCTTCATAGTCTCATGTTCTACTACTTCAGCCAACAGCACCCACTGTTTGCAATTGCCCACTGCAAATTTCATGATTGCTCCTTTTGTTCTCTTTTCTCTTTAATTTAGGTTTTTTGTTTACTGTTTATGAGCTTTCAAAATCAAGTTTTAATAAGTTTTTTACACTTTAAGCTATTAATAATTATTTTAATATATTTATTTTAAAATATAACACAATTTATTATACAATATAACACAAAACTTGCATAAATCCGATTTAGTTTGCTTGTTGGAAAAATCTCTGAGTAAATTAGAAATCTCTCTGAGTAAATTGTGTGAAGAGTTGCCAAATATAGCATAAAATATTAATTGTGTACGAGAAAGTATTAGTTTTGGATATAATAAACATTTGGCAATCTCTTCGAGGGAACAAATACGTCATCAAATGGTAAATCATGCGCAAGGCGTAATTTTTATTTTATCATTCTTGTGTGTATCTGCATTGAGTGAATTAATTCCTTTTTTTCATATAGATTTTGACAGACAAGCATTGAAAAGAGCTACTGAAAGAGACAGATTCAATGAGGAAATTGAAACAACTGAATCACTGAATCAACTAAAACAACTGAAAGAAGTGAAAGAAAAGAGCTACTGAAACAACTGAAAGAAGTGAAAGAAAAGGGCTACTGAAACAACAGAAAGAAGTGAAAGAAAAGAGCTACTGAAACAACTGATAGAAGTGAAAGAAAAGAGCTACTGAAAGAAATAGATTCAATGAAACAACTGAATCAATGAATCAACTGAAACAACTGAAAAAAAGTGAAAGAAAAGAGCTAAAAACGCTCAGTAAAATGAAAGATTCACCTCGCTCAATTGAATGAATGATTCAGTTTTGATTTCGAGCGCGCAACGCCATCTCACCAGTGTTCGTTTATCAACTTTTTCGACTTTCCACGGTGGTGCTAGTGATTACGAATATCAGCTATTTAACCTATTCATTTTTTGAGTTAACTCACTTTTGGTTGGGACGGAATTTCCCAACCTTGAAGTTTATTATTCCAAATATTTTGTTTTCTCTTTGTTCCCTGCAGAGTCAAAACAAGTAAACAGAACGTTCATGTTTTTTAGATCAGTAGTTATCAAGGTTGGCAACCGAAACGAGTTTCGGTATCGGTAACGGTATCGGTATTGGAATTATATCGATATAAATAGGTATACCGGTATTAAAAATTTTATACTGTATTACATTACCCAGAATGAAAAAATATGTATTTATTTTGTGTATTTGTAGTTATTTCAATATTTAATATTTGCATTAAGGGATAAAAATTTCATTAGTATAAACAAAGTAAATAAAGTAATTCATTCAATGTAAGTTTAATTCAAAATTCAAGACTTCATCTTCAATGACGACAAATAACAAAAATTTCAATATTTTTTAAAATATTTTTCAAAGTTAACAGTTTTTTAACCTTGTATGATTTTAATTTGTGGAATGCATCTAATAAAAAATAAATTTTTTGCAGAACATTTCCAAGTTAGACCGATTTGGGTTTATAATGTATTTCAGTCCTGAAAATAACCGCTCTACACTGACCTGTGTTGCGGGTTGGTATACGTGGCTGCCCGCTACACGCAAGCATTCAAGTAGGATCTCTGAGATCTCTGAGATTCCCGTGTTGCGGGTACAGCTATGACTTTTGCAATGGCATATGGTTGTGGTTTGGATTTACTTTGTTCTTTCCACCAATTAAGAACATTAACGTGTCGATGAACACGATATGATATTGTTGTTATTTGGGGTTAAAGACAAATTTTCTTTTTCCATGTTTTTAAGGATTTCTTCTTTTTACACTGATGAATATACTGATTTACAAGAGAACAATTTTTAAGCCGCACATGTGTCCTTTTTTCCAAAACACACGACTCTAATTCACCTGGCATAAAATGGATACGTATACATATCTTTGTGTGTGTTAGTATTTTTTTATTCAGCCTGTATTCTCGCAAGTGTGTTTGCACCAGTTTTGTGCTGCTACTGTGGGGTTGAAGATGGTTGAAAATTTATGCCTACCAAAAACCGTTATTTTCACCAAATTTGCTAACGAGAACAATTATGTCAAGCTATGCTGAGATAATTGTTCTCGTGTAAATATCGTCAATAGGAAATTACATGCACAATCATTACAATAACAATATAATATCAAACTGACAGTTTTTACAAAATATTTCAAACTGTAAAGCTCCACACATAAAAAATTTTAAGTTACAAAACAAGAACCAGTTGCAACGGCAGAGCACCAAGTTAACAAACATGCAATATGTTTCATTAAAGCGAGTGTTGACTACTCATAAATATGAATATATTAACCCTTTCTCTTCTGTACGAATATTATTTTTATTTAATACCGAAACAATAATACCGGTATGAAACCGGTATAGTGCTAGTAAATAACGGTATAATACAGGTATCAAGGGAAACGGTATATTAATACCGATATTTAATGCAAAAAATTATCTCGGTATCCATACCGGTATTCACTTTTAAACGGTATTTAAGCGGTATCGGTATTTATAACGGAATCGGTAGTAGTTATCCGTTCTGCTTAATCAAATTCAAAAGTTTCCATGGTTTTTAATGGAGGCTCCTTATAATAGTATTCTTATAACAGAACACACAACAGGCCTATGAGGCCTAATTGTAATCCTGAACGGATTGGGAGAGCTCTTGCTGACGCCCCTCTTTTCAACCTAACCTAATCTATCCGTTCTGCTAGTTTCATTATTATAAAAATATTCTAAATATTCCACACTTAAAAAATAACTTGAATTTGATTTGACCTTGAGTCTGAATAAAAAAATTTTGTGTTAATAATGAAATTAATAATTTCGAAAAAAAAATTTGCATTCATGTTTTACAAAAAGGTTTAGGTAAAATATCTAAAAATTCTCAACAGATAAACGTGTAGGCCGTCGTCATTAGGCAGGTATGGTTTGATAACTTGATCCAATATCGATACGATGCAAGGGTGAATTGTATTCATGCAAGTTGATATATTGCGTTGAGTGCGACGACGATGTTCTATTATACATTGAATTCCTCAACTCTTTCTATTCACCCATTGTCTGTGTTTTGTTTAAAATTGTCTTTTCAAATACAACTTTAAACAATAAGTATTACGAATTGAGCATATATAAAAAGACGTTGTAAATATAATATAATATATTATAATATATATATATATATATATATATATATATATATATATATATATATATATATATATATATATATATATATATATCTCCTTTTAGCTGAATGACAGCTATCGATATCGATAACAATGGTTTGACAGATAATAATGCCAAACTGTTTTTATAATTTCTATCCAGTAAGGTTAGCCAAGTCATCATGAATTGCCATGTTCACTGGTCCTTTAAAAAAATCATTCGAACAACATATCTTTAAGTTCATGTAAGTAAAATAAATACCTGATTTAAAGAAGAACTTAGCAGCCCCTTTCAATTAAATTCATTAACAACCCACATTTGTATATCCGTTTGGATTGTACTTTTCTACTCTAAATTAATTCAAAACAAGTAAAAACTTTATATTCGACCGGGTCGAATCTTAAATACCCTTCAAATAGTAAGTAAATTTAAAATGTTTAACTTGGTGGGACAGAGTTCCTTTAAGACATTTCCGTACCCAATTTTATATCCCTATTTTGATAGAGTCATTCCGGGAACCGCCGTGGAGGAGACGTTTCACCTCTGCAAGATCAGAGAACATCTCAAGGCTTAAGGAATACAAATTGTTCAATACTTACACTATTTTTGGGGTCATAGACTATGTCATGTTTTCTACAGACGAACGTATGGGCATTGCTAGATCGTCTTAGACTTCATCACTGATCAAGAATAGTTTATGGAGTCGAATTCTTTTTGGAGGGCATTAAAACTGTATTCTGTCGGGGTATCTCTGGCAAGGGCTATGGGGAAGACATCTCACCTTTAGCTTAAGACTCTAAAAATAAATGTTTGGAATAATTAAATGTATAATTTATTTTTAATATTATTTTTGTTTATAGAGTCATATAGGGGGCAAAGGGAGAGGAGGGTGTAGGGCAGAGAAGTACCAGGTTACGTCTCAGCTTCGTCATTAAAGCTAAAAAATATTGTTTTTAAGGAATGTAGGCTTAAGTAAAACAATTTGTTAAATTTTTACAAAATTTTTGCATATAATAACACCCACTAAAGGGGGCGGGGTCCAAAAATTAATTTGTTTGATTTTAATGCTCCAAGTTTAATGCGTTGGACCTTCTTTGGTATAAAAATATATCATTTGCCTAACATAAAAGCAAAAATAAACGTCAAAATTTAAATTAGTGCGTTTTGAGTGTTATGTGGTCAAGTATGTCTATATGCCACATTTCATTGGTTCTTATACCAAATCATCAGTAGACTTTAACCTAATTCCAAAATAATAGGTTAAAGTCGACTGATGAATTGGTGTAAGAACCAATGAAATGCAGGCATATAGACATACTCGTACTTGACCACATAAAAAACAAAAAGCACTAATTTAATTGAGACAATTAGTCGATTTTAAATTTAAAAAATTAAGTTGTTTTTAAGAGGTTGGTTTAGTTCTTTTTAGCGGGACTTTTTTCCCTCTGGCCCGATTCAGCCCATTTACGAGCTTGATGTCAAGATATATTTATACCAAGTTTCAAGCGTCTGGCTCTTTTCGTTTGGACTGAATCGTGATTTCCACAGATGGACGGACGGCCATGCTCAGATCGTCTTAGATTTCATCATTGTTCAAGAATATATATACTTTATGAGATCTAAAATAAATATTTCGCTGCGTTACAAACGGAATGACAAAATGAATATACCCTCCAGTTGTTTTTTGGAGGGTGTACAAAACCCGAACATTGATTAATTATTTAAAAGGAAAATTACAGCCCGTTGCAGATGAGAAGGGTAAGAAATTGAAACAAATGAACGTTTGCATATTATACACAAATACATTTATTTTGTTCATAATTACATTCATATAAAACTGTGTTTACATGTTGTGAATGTGGAATATCATTATAATATGCCATTTACACGCCTTTCAATACGTACATCAAAATAACACAATTTAATTTTATGCCTTCGCTTTCCGTTTTAAGAGACTACGAGTAGTAAGCTAGTGATAAAATATGTCTTTACATTCTAGTCATTCTATCGAAAACTAATATTTAGCATCAAAAACGCAAAATAATAAATGAATGAACACTGTTTTTAGTCTTTTATATCAATGACAAATTCGTCCGACTATAAGCAGAATTTTCATTGTTTTTTTTTTGTAACCAGCGAAAAACTAAATTAGTTATGCAAGATTAAATTCAATTAATGTTGATGGGCTAAGTCTCGCAGTTTGTTATACTTAGAAAGATATCATAAATACTCCAAGGAATAATAAAGAATCAGCAATAATATAATTATCCGTCTTACATTGCAGTGCAGTGCACTCCTATTTTCTTTTTCCATAATCAGTACTCATTTATATTTCTAATTATAACCACTTGCTAGCTGTCTTAGATGAATGTTATAAAAATTTTTGCTCCATGTTACTTAAGCGAAACTCCCTTTTTTTATTTTTTATACCGAAGAATGAGTGGACATTCTTGCTGAAAACCTACACTGAATTTAACAATAGCAAAATATTAGTTCAAAAAAATTTCTACATTATACATAACGTGCCTCAAAACTATTACTTTTGACGACTTCAGGAATTAATATCAATATATTGAATATTTGTATGCATATTCGAAAATATGCAAGTATACTAGCATTTGGAAGATTGTTTTATCAAAAATCACCTAACTAAGTCTTCCTCGAGTGCTTTTGACGATTTGCGTGCTTGAAAAACGACTAGAAAATGATTCGTGCTTATGCTTAAAAAGTAATTTATTGAAAATACAATAACAAAACATACAGCAATCAAAAATGGATCATACAGGTGTTTGAAATATAACTGTTTTGAAGTTACTTATAAATAATAATTTACCCATCTAGCTAGCTTTGAACCCAGCGTAAAATATTAGAATATAGTAAATTTTAGTTTATTTATAAATGAAATTTATTTGTTGGTGGTTAAGCAATGTCTATATGCATTTCATTGGTGCTTTACCAAATCGTCAGTAGACTTTAACCACAGTTTTGAAAAGTTAAAAACCTCTTATCTTATGCATATACGAGTACTTCCGAAAACCATCTGAGAATTCGCAACTGGTAAATAACAACAATAGCCCAGTTCACAATCTCGAGCAAGTAGTCTAGCATCGTAGCATGAGCAAAATAATTGTACTCTACACCAACAAAATACATTGAAAATGCTCTCAAATACTCTCTCAATTTGCAAATGCTATAATGCAAGACCATTTGCACAGGATTGTGAATTGGGCTAATGAAATGCATATAGACATTGCTTAACCACCAACAAATAAATTTCATTTATATATAGTGGTATTGTGACAACAATGTGTCAAATAAGAAGATTTCATAACAGTTTGATTTAGATTTTATTTTTCCTTTTGCCTTATAAATACTTTTCTTGTTATCTAATGGATTTCTGATTGTATTAAGGTGTAGAAAAATAAAATAGATTCATATCGAATATACTTTATTTGTTGGTTTAGTTTTGAGTGAGTTTCAAGGCCTACTATTCTTATTCTGTTGTTATTTTTGAAAATAATTTGTAATTTACAAGTTGTGAATTCTCAGATGGTTTTCGGAAGTGTATGCATAAGATAAGAGGTTTTTAACTTTTCAAAACTGTGGTTAAAGTCTACTGACGATTTGGTAAAGCACCAATGAAATGCATATAGACATTGCTTAACCACCAACAAATAAATTTCATTTATATATAGTGGTATTGTGACAACAATGTGTCAAATAAGAAGATTTCATAACAGTTTAATTTAGATTTTATTTTTCATTTTGCCTTATAAATACTTTTCTTGTTATCCAATGGATTTCTGATTGTATAAAGGTGTAGAAAAATAAAATAGATTCATATCGAACATATTTTATTTGTTGGTTTAGTTTTGTATGAGTTGCAAGCCTATGTTCTTGTTCTGTTGTTATTTTTGAAAATAGTTTGTAATTTACAAGTTGTGAATTCTCAGATGGTTTTCGGAAGTATATGCATAAGATAAGAGGTTTTTAACTTTTCAAAACTGTGGTTAAAGTCTACTGACGATTTGGTAAAGCACCAATGAAATGCATATAGACATTGCTTAACCACCAACAAATAAATTTCATTTATATATAGTGGTATTGTGACAACAATGTGTCAAATAAGAAGATTTCATAACAGTTTAATTTAGATTTTATTTTTCATTTTGCCTTATAAATACTTTTCTTGTTATCCAATGGATTTCTGATTGTATAAAGGTGTAGAAAAATAAAATAGATTCATATCGAACATATTTTATTTGTTGGTTAAGTTTTGTATGAGTTGCAAGCCTATGTTCTTGTTCTGTTGTTATTTTTGAAAATAGTTTGTAATTTACAAGTTGTGAATTCTCAGATGGTTTTCGGAAGTATATGCATAAGATAAGAGGTTTTTAACTTTTCAAAACTGTGGTTAAAGTCTACTGACGATTTGGTAAAGCATCAATGAAATGCATATAGACATTGCTTAACCACCAACAAATAAATTTCATTTATATATAGTGGTATTGTGACAACAATGTGTCAAATAAGAAGATTTCATAACAGTTTAATTTAGATTTTATATTCCATTTTGCATTATAAATACTTTTCTTGTTATCCAATGGATTTCTGATTGTATATAGGTGTAGAAAAATAAAATAGATTCATATCGAACATATTTTATTTGTTGGTTTAGTTTTGTATGAGTTGCAAGCCTATGTTCTTGTTCTGTTGTTATTTTTGAAAATAGTTTGTAATTTACAAGTTGTGAATTCTCAGATGGTTTTCGGAAGTATATGCATAAGATAAGAGGTTTTTAACTTTTCAAAACTGTGGTTAAAGTCTACTGACGATTTGGTAAAGCACCAATGAAATACATATAGACATTGCTTAACCACCAACAAATAAATTTCATTTATATATAGTGGTATTGTGACAACAATGTGTCAAATAAGAAGATTTCATAACAGTTTAATTTAGATTTTATTTTTCATTTTGCCTTATAAATACTTTTCTTGTTATCCAATGGATTTCTGATTGTATAAAGGTGTAGAAAAATAAAATAGATTCATATCGAACATATTTTATTTGTTGGTTTAGTTTTGTATGAGTTGCAAGCCTATGTTCTTGTTCTGTTGTTATTTTTGAAAATAGTTTGTAATTTACAAGTTGTGAATTCTCAGATGGTTTTCGGAAGTATATGCATAAGATAAGAGGTTTTTAACTTTTCAAAACTGTGGTTAAAGTCTACTGACGATTTGGTAAAGCACCAATGAAATGCATATAGACATTGCTTAACCACCAACAAATAAATTTCATTTATATATAGTGGTATTGTGACAACAATGTGTCATATAAGAAGATTTCATAACAGTTTAATTTAGATTTTATTTTTCATTTTGCCTTATAAATACTTTTCTTGTTATCCAATGGATTTCTGATTGTATAAAGGTGTAGAAAAATTAAATAGATTCATATCGAACATATTTTATTTGTTGGTTTAGTTTTGTAGTAGTTGCAAGCCTATGTTCTTGTTCTGTTGTTATTTTTGAAAATAGTTTGTAATTTACAAGTTGTGAATTCTCAGATGGTTTTCGGAAGTATATGCATAAGATAAGAGGTTTTTAACTTTTCAAAACTGTGGTTAAAGTCTACTGACGATTTGGTAAAGCACCAATGAAATGCATATAGACATTGCTTAACCACCAACAAATAAATTTCATTTATATATAGTGGTATTGTGACAACAATGTGTCAAATAAGAAGATTTCATAACAGTTTAATTTAGATTTTATTTTTCATTTTGCCTTATAAATACTTTTCTTGTTATCCAATGGATTTCTGATTGTATAAAGGTGTAGAAAAATAAAATAGATTCATATCGAACATATTTTATTTGTTGGTTTAGTTTTGTATGAGTTGCAAGCCTATGTTCTTGTTCTGTTGTTATTTTTGAAAATAGTTTGTAATTTACAAGTTGTGAATTCTCAGATGGTTTTCGGAAGTATATGCATAAGATAAGAGGTTTTTAACTTTTCAAAACTGTGGTTAAAGTCTACTGACGATTTGGTAAAGCACCAATGAAATGCATATAGACATTGCTTAACCACCAACAAATAAATTTCATTTATATATAGTGGTATTGTGACAACAATGTGTCAAATAAGAAGATTTCATAACAGTTTAATTTAGATTTTATTTTTCATTTTGCCTTATAAATACTTTTCTTGTTATCCAATGGATTTCTGATTGTATAAAGGTGTAGAAAAATAAAATAGATTCATATCGAACATATTTTATTTGTTGGTTTAGTTTTGTATGAGTTGCAAGCCTGTGTTCTTGTTCTGTTGTTATTTTTGAAAATAGTTTGTAATTTACAAGTTGTGAATTCTCAGATGGTTTTCGGAAGTATATGCATAAGATAAGAGGTTTTTAACTTTTCAAAACTGTGGTTAAAGTCTACTGACGATTTGGTAAAGCACCAATGAAATGCATATAGACATTGCTTAACCACCAACAAATAAATTTCATTTATATATAGTGGTATTGTGACAACAATGTGTCAAATAAGAAGATTTCATAACAGTTTAATTTAGATTTTATTTTTCATTTTGCCTTATAAATACGTTTCTTGTTATCCAATGGATTTCTGATTGTATAAAGGTGTAGAAAAATAAAATAGATTTATATCGAACATGTAGAGAATGAGACTTAATTATTGGGTCTAAACCAGACTGCAATGTCCTAGTTGACCTCAATTATATATTTTATTTATTTTTTATATAATTATTTTAAAGCTTGGAAAATATTTTATTTTAAAAATAATATTTATTAAATTAATTCAAAATTGAAGAATGACAATCTAATCATTTTTGTATTGTCTTTTATACAATTTTTGTAATGAGTTTTTCTTTTTAATTTATCCGGTAACTATATCAAATTAATTTAAAACTACTCAAACAAAGTATTACATAAAATTAAACTCAATTCAAAGTAACATATTTTAATAACAGGAACATTGTGAAAATCATTAAAGAACAAATAAATCATTTATGTTACAGACTCCCCCTCAGCGCCTGAAATCGTCCCGATGATGTCGCTGAACTGCACTCCTAAAGCCTTGGTCTGAGAACTCGTTTATTGTTGTTGTCGTTTGAGAATTCAGATTCATTTTGATGTATAACTAATTGTTTGGTTTGTTCAATTCCTGTTGGTAAAATTGTAGAATTTGCCTTTGGTCGACCTCTCTTTTTAATGGGATATATTGGAAATAAGGTTGGCCCATTATATAATGTTATATCAGATACATGATAAACTCCAAGCGGTACTTCACGATTATCTTCTCTAGCTATAGTAAAGCAGGAACCATTTTTATTAATTATAATGTAAGGTCCGTCCCGACGAGGTACAAATTTTGATGTTACATTCTTATCACGTTTACTCAAAATATGAGTAGCCACAAGAACTTTGTCTCCAACTTTAAAATCATTTGGACACCTTCGTTTTTTATTTACATAACTTCTATTTCGTTCTTGTTGCTTTTTCTCTTCTTCTTGAGCATTCTGTAAAGTATTAGCAAGATTCATTAAATGTGGTGTAATTTGTGGTATAAAATTTTCAGAAACAATAATTGATTTTAAGTCATGATGTGCCTCTAATGGACTCCTTAATTCTCGTCCAAATGTTAAATATGCTGCTGACTGTCCTGTACTTCCGCATTTAGATGTATTCATTGCAAAGCGAATCATAGGCAATTTTATATTCCATGACTTATGATCCGTGCCTACGTATATCCCTAATTGCGTTTTTAAATCACGATTTTTTCTTTCTACTGGGTTTGCTTGAGGATGATATACAGGAGTAAATGTATGTGTAATACCCAAACAGTATGTAAGTTTTTGCATTACATCCGATATGAACTGACATCCATTATCCGTCTGGATTCGCCTTGGTACGCCATAACGCAATATAATTTCGTTTAGTATTATAACAGAACAGTTTTCTGCTGTTGCTTGCCTCATAGGAAATAGTTCTACCCATCTACTACAAACATCTTCAATAATTAGTATCCACTGATGATTTTCTTTCGTACGCGGCAGTGGTCCAACAAGATCTATAGATATTATCTCAAATCGTTGATTACTCGATACTGTACGATATAACCCAGCTGGTTTCAAATTTGTTATTTTATATTTTTGGCATTTTTCACAGTTTTTCACATATTTCGATATTTCAATTCTCATACCAGGCCAGTAATAGTGAGGAGTAATGCGATTCGTTGTTTTCTCTATACCATAGTGACCAGCCATTGGATCATCGTGAAATCTTTTCAAAATTGTTGCACGCATTGACTTTGGAACCACTAGTTGACCATTTTCCGTGTCTTGATCAGAGCAATACCGATATAAAATTCCATCAATCAATAAATAACCATTATCTGTGTAATTGGTAACACTCTCACTACTTGTTTCAAAGGCGTTTATGATTGTTTTTATATATTCATCTTCAAATTGAGCTTTTCTTATTTCTGCAGAAGCTTCACGTGGGAAATCTATCGAAATATGACAACACTCACAAGAAACATCTGTATGCTTTATACAAGGTGGTCTGGACAATGTATCCGCCACAACGTTTTTTCTTCCTGGAATATATTCAAAATGTAAATTGTATGATTGCAGTTGCAAAGCCCATCGAGCTAAACGACCAGTTGGTGTTTTAAGACTAAAAAGCCATTTTAGAGGTTGATGATCTGTTACCACAGATATCTCTGACCCTTCTATATAACCACGGAATTTTTTAATTGCCCAAACGACTGCTAATGCTTCTCGCTCCGTCGTTGAATAATTCCTTTCTGCAGGAAGTAAAAGTCTACTAGCATATTCAATCGGGTGTTCATCTTCTTTCTCCCCCTGGAGTAAAACAGCCCCAAGTGCATATCCACTGGCATCTGTTTTTATTATAAATGATTTTGTTTCATCTATTTGGCGTAATATGGGTGAAGATGCCAAAAGACTTTTTAATTTTTCAAATACAATATTTTCTTCAGTACTCCACCTCCATTTTGCATTTTTCTTTGTTAATGAAGATAAAGGTTTAGAAATTTGAGCAAAATTTGGAATAAAACGGCGATACCATGAACAAGTCTGCAGAAATGATATAAGTTGTTTTAAATTTTTCGGATATGGCCTTTGAAGAATTGCTACCGTTTTTTCGGGATCTGGCTTAATTCCATTTATAGTTAATAAATGACCGAGATATTTAACTTCTGGTCTACAAAAATGGCATTTGTCTCTGTTTAACTGAATTTTAAACTTCTGAATTCTTTGAAATGTTTCTTGAAGATCAGTCATGTGCCCATCAAAACTGTTGGAACAAATAATTATATCATTAAGATAGGCAAGTAAAGTTATTTGTGGAAGACCACTTTTAAATTTGTCTATAAATCTTTGAAACGTTGAGGGCGCATTTTTGAGACCGAACGGCATTCTGTTGCAAACGAAAATTCCGAAAGGTGTAGTAAATGCTGTTTTCTTTCTATCTTTATCAGCTACTTTTATCTGCCAATAACCAGATTTTAAATCAATTGTTGACATAAATGAAGTTACTCTAGCAGCATGTAATAAATCATCCATTCTTGGCAGTGGATATTTATCACTTATTGTAATAGTATTTAATCGACGATAATCTACGCAAACTCTTATCTTTCCATCTTTCTTTGGAATAAGTACCACAGGAAATGCCCAGGGAGATTCCTCCTCTTTAATTATATTTTTCTCCAACATTGCATCAATTTCAATTTTCAATTTTTCTTTCATTTTAGGAGATATTCGATATGGCGCGCACGCAATTGGTGAATGTGACCCAGTATCTATATAATGTTGCACATGTGGAATTGGCTCTAAACTAGGCTCAAAAACGTTTTGAAATTTCTGAAGTAAATCAGATAAAACTTTTTGTTCATTACTTGACAAATTACATCCCTCTGAATCTCTTAGTTTACAATAAAAAACATTTATTTCAAATTTCGGCCTCAACATCTTGTCTGATTTAATTCTTTTAAGTGGAGGAAACAAATCCCAATCATACACATCAGTATTTGTTCCTTCTGGAATACTATCTTCAAATATTTTGTCGATTTCAGCTGGTGAATATTGATAAGATGAGCAGGTATTTACATCTTCCGGTGAACTGTGGCTTTCAAAAACAATTGAGTTCATATTTTCAAACCAGTTTAAAAAATGAGTTGTATTATCTTTAATGTTGATTTGTTTCATTGTTATGTCTTCATCCAATTTTTGTGAATTCATCTTAAAGTCAAAAATTGTTTTTGGGTCATCTTTAAAGTACCAATTTCGTTGAGCCAAATCCAGAACAATTCCAACCTGCTCTAAAAAATCAATTCCAATAAGAGTACGATTTCCTCTAGCTCTTGGTAGACAAATAAAACGAATACGTCTAAATCGTTTGCCTATAATTATTTTCGCAATAGTAGAATAAACGTTTTCTTCTCTTGGAATACCATCAGCTAGTATAATTTCAGCTGCAACCTTTTGAAAAGAAGCGCCATTTTCTTTTAATTTTTGAAAAAGTGTATATCCAGCAACACTTGTTCTAGCAGCGGTATCAAAATAAGCTTCTCCATCTAATCCATTTATATTAATATTTACTCTTGGTACGTTTCGACCAACAAATGTTGTGTGAACCGCATTAAAATCTAGTTTATGTGGGCTATTTATTACATTTTTATTATTACAATTAGGACAATTTGACCTGTAATAACCAGCTAATCCACAGCCATAACAATTCAAAATACTTTCTTGAATTTTTGGTTTGTTTTGTCTGTCAGCTTCTATTCTCTTGAAACATACTTCTGCACTATGATTTTTTTTCCTGCAAAATGAACAGTAAACTGATAATTTTTCCGTTTGAGGTTGAGACTTCACATTTAGTTCCTGACATTCTTTCATTAAAATTTCTATTTCTCTTGCTTTTCTTAACAGATCTTGAAAATTCTTTAGAGATTCTCTTGGAATTTTATCCCTTATTGTTATAACTAATTGAGAAAAGATCATGTTCAGCATTGTGGATTCTGACAAATTTTCTGACAATTGCGCAAATAAACGACGTTTTCTACATACAAAATTGTCAACTGATTCAAACATTTTTTGTTTCTCCTGATAAATTTCGGAAAATATTCTCCAATCTGGTTTTGGTGGAGAAAACGCATTTTTCAATAACTCTATTGCTCTTTCAAAATTTGTTGCTTCATTTTTAACTCCTTGCCACCAAGAAGAGGCATAACCTTCCAATAACAACGGCAAACTTATTAATGCTATAGAATCCGAAACATTTGCTGCATCTTTGTATACTAAAATTGTAGCGATGAAGTCCTCAACTTTTGAAGTATTCCTTCCACCATTGAAACGAGCACTGCAATTTGCGAAAGAATTTTTTTTTTCAGGATTTCTATTTATACCTCCCAACAGTTCCCTAAATTGATCTTGTGTAAGGATTATATTAACTGCATTATTTGTATTTTCTGGCTGTGACGCATTGTGTGCACCATGAAATAAATTTTCTTCATCAATATTTTCAGGCAATAGTGCGTTTACTATAACTTCATTTT
Source organism: Linnaemya tessellans (assembly GCA_951800035.1). Classification (NCBI taxonomy): domain Eukaryota; kingdom Metazoa; phylum Arthropoda; class Insecta; order Diptera; family Tachinidae; genus Linnaemya; species Linnaemya tessellans. Next base: position 63,574,983 of record OX637534.1, on the reverse strand, counting down.
GAGACAATGAATTTTGTGTCATACTACGTGTACATATACCAGTATTCTTCGGACTTCTAATCATTTTATTTATAATATAGATATTTTTTATTTTATTTTATTTTTTAAATATAATTTGATTGATACTTTTTATTTTTATTACCACAAAGAACCACACAAATAACAAATAAATGCTAATACCTTACCTATAAATTTTGATTTATTTTGAAGATGATAACCAAACCACCGGTTTGTTCTATATAGTTAGCAATCCGGCTAAGTTGATGTGGCTTCAACTAACCTTGGAAATTTCTTAATTACGTTGGGCGCCAATGTAGAGAATGAGACTTAATTATTGGGTCTAAACCAGACTGCAATGTCCTAGTTGACCTCAATTATATATTTTATTTATTTTTTATATAATTATTTTAAAGCTTGGAAAATATTTTATTTTAAAAATAATATATATTAAATTAATTCAAAATTGAAGAATGACAATCTAATCATTTTTGTATTGTCTTTTATACAATTTTTGTAATGAGTTTTTCTTTTTAATTTATCCGGTAACTATATCAAATTAATTTAAAACTACTCAAACAAAGTATTACATAAAATTAAACTCAATTCAAAGTAACATATTTTAATAACAGGAACATTGTGAAAATCATTAAAGAACAAATAAATCATTTATGTTACAAACATATTTTATTTGTTGGTTTAGTTTTGTATGAGTTGCAAGCCTGTGTTCTTGTTCTGTTGTTATTTTTGAAAATAGTTTGTAATTTACAAGTTGTGAATTCTCAGATGGTTTTCGGAAGTATATGCATAAGATAAGAGGTTTTTAACTTTTCAAAACTGTGGTTAAAGTCTACTGACGATTTGGTAAAGCACCAATGAAATGCATATAGACATTGCTTAACCACCAACAAATAAATTTCATTTAATTTATAATATAAGTTAATTTATATAATTTTAATAAACTGATAAACTAATTACTTAGTAACTTAAATCGAAAAATATTTCTTTGGTAATCGATTCAAAGTATAGCAGAAAAAAGGGTTAAAAAATTGGCAAACGATCAGATATACGATTAAAAGTCGACTCATAAATGATTCGCAAACGATCAGAAATACGACTAAAAAGCGACTCATATATGATTGCCAAACTGTTAGAAATCGGACTGAAAAATGAGTCAAAAAACACTCTCAAACAATAGAAATACGACTAAAAAATTATTCAAAAAAGACTCGAAAATAGTTACAAATACGACTAAAAAATGACTCAAAAAAGACTCGCCAATGATTAAAAATATGAGTCATATATGAGTCGAAACTTATCATAAAAGCGGGTAATAAAAGACTCCCGGGGAATTATTTATGACCAGAAAATGAGCTCATATATGCCTATTTTAATCGCGCAGAGGAGTCATAAATGACTCGAATGCGAGTATGATCAATTTTTTCATAAAATGCTTGCAGGGTAATTGAGCACCTTATCACCGTTCTTATATATTATTTTTAAAGAAAGTCATCTATAAAAAGTAAAGTTGTCTTATTCTCCGTTACAGAAAAAGAAAGGGAAGAAAAGGGGTATTTTCCAGAGGTTTTGTTCCCTGGTCTAATGTTTTAAGTTGAGCCAATTGCATTTGGGGCTCCTATTATTTCTATTACTTTTGTCTATAAACTTTCCGTACTTAGAATACTGGATGAATAATCTTATACAGGATATATGGGAAAAGTAAAATATTTTACGCGACCGATTTACGCTTTTGTTTAATAGAAGAACAAGAATTATATACTCGTTCTTGCAGCAAAAAAAATTTGTTTGTTCTTGATAATTTTGCTTAGTTCCTTGATAATCCTTTTCTTGGATAATTTTTAGTTAAATTCAAAAAGGTTGTTTCCTTTTATGCTTATAGGATCTTTCCTACTTAAAATCATCATATTATTATTGTACTTTTTTGTAACCGGTTGACAAACACTTGGAATATCTTTATCAAAATTCAAGGATCTGCTTTTTTTTTATCAAGCTTTAGGTCACATTTTTATAAAATAAATTGAAATTACTTATTCTCCGATATTTCGATATCCTCTGGATATTTTCTTCATTTTTAAAAAAATGTATAACAATAAAATTATTTTTTGTTGTTTTTTTCGTTTTTCTTATAAAAATTTAATAAATAAATGAAAACAATTCAAAATAATGATTTCCCTTCCTGTCTTATTTTGAATATTTCAAAAAAAAAATAATAAGGAAATGAATACAATCTATATTATACAATCTATATATTTATATAAAAATAAGTTGCATTGTGTTAGTAATTGATGTTATCTGGAATGCGTGAACCGATTTTGTTTCTGCAAAGTTTATATGAAAGGTGCCTACTACTTTTGTTAAAACTAGGACCAGAAGGGCGATACGGGGGAAATTTCTATCCTTCCGAAACCTTCAAACCGATTTTAATGAAGTTTCGAGCGTAGATACATCTGCGTCTAAAAATTCACATAGGCTATGTATATTTTCAAAAGCCCGAACAAGACTTATTGTCTTGGGGAAATTTTTCGCCCTTCCGAATTGTTCAAACCGATTTTAATGAAATTTAGAACAGAGATAGATTAGTATCTAAGAAGTAACATAGGCTATGTAAATTTTTAAAATTAGGACCAGGAGGGCGATAGGGGAAATTTTTGACCCTCCGAAACGTTCTTACCGATTTTAATGAAATTTAGAACAGAGATAGATGAGTATCTAAGAAGTAATATAGCTATGTACATTGTTAAAATCAGGACCAGGAAGGCGATAGGGGGAAATTTTTGACCCTCCGAAACTATCAAACGGATTTTAATGAAATTTAGAACATAGATTGATCTGTGTCTATAAAGTCACATAGGTCATTTCAAAACTAGGAGCAGGAGGAAGTAATGAGGACATGTTCTGAGTCTTAAGTTGATTTTGGTGAAATTTAAAATATAGAAACCCTTTCGTTTAGAAGGAAACATGCGCCGTAAATAAATACGTAGATTTCAAACTATTGGCCTGTCAATAAACAAATTACAATTCTCTTCACGTATACGTCCCGTATATTAAACAAACTTGAGAGAGGCAACTCAACACACATCAGCGAGCGTAACGTTTGCACTTTAAAGTCCGGAAGAATGTATTATTTTTGAACACACAAACATTTTTTCTATTTATATAAATTTTCTTATTTGTTTTATGATATACTTATAAAAATTTTTCTACCAATACATTCTTAGACTTAGGTTAAGGGGAAGTCGAAAGGAGAAGATATGCTTATTCCGCGCATTCCCTTCCCTCCCACCAACATGCCATTCAATTTCAAGCGGTTGCAGTTCCCGATTCGCCTTGCTTTTTCAATTACAATTAGCAAGTTGCAAGGACAGTCACTACAGGTGTGCGGTCTGAATTTAGAAAATCCATATTTTTCGCATGGCCAGTTATATGTTGCGTGTTCAAGAGCTGGACAATAGAGTTGTGTCACTGAGATATGAGCTAGTTTAATTGAACGTTTCAGTGAGCTGAGGGACATGAGCGCTCACTACAATAGATGATTTCAGCTCAGTACTGAGGGCTTTTGTGTCAGAGCGCTTTTGTTTCAGAGCGCTTTTGTTTCAGAGTTCTTTTATTTCAGACCACTTTTGCTTCAGAGCTGAGCGGTTTTGATCATTTCTGTAATATATGTAATGATACCACAGTTTGTTAATAATAATTGTATATGTTATTTTGGCATGTCTACAGAACCAGTCTTTATGTATAGAACATTTTTACAAATTAAACTGGTGCGATGAAACCATGTTTTCTGTCATATTTGTAATGATACCTCAGTTTCTTAATATGCTGCAACAGGTTCTTAATATGCGGCAGTGTTTTCTTAATATCTGTGATAAGGTGGATGATAATCCTTGGGGTCTCGCATATAAGCTGGTCACCAAAAAACTTAAATGCATGACCCCGTTGCAACCGAGTGAGGGGCCTATCCTGGAGGAAATTGTAGACCATGTCTTTCCCCAGCAGCACGTACCACCTAGGGAGCACAACCCTCCAATTGTGGCATTAGATTTTCCCTAAGTTACAATAACTGAGATTGAGGACGTTGTCTCTAGGTTTAGATACAAAAATGCACCGGTCCCCGACTGTATTCCAAATATAGTATTGAAGGAGGCCGTCACGCTTTATCCCGAACAGTTTTTAAGAATGGTGGATACATGCTTAAGTAAGGGAATTTTTCCAACAAGATGGAAGAGGCAGAAGTTGGTATTAATACCAAAAGCCAATAAACCCCTGGATGATCCCTCATCTTATCGGCCACTGTGTATGATAGATACATGTGGGAAGTTGCTAGAGGGTGTGATCTGCAGAAGCCTTGGGAATTGCGTTGAAGACAGACATGGTCTATCAGACAACCAATTTGGCTTCAAGAGGGCGAGGTCAACAATGTATGCTATAAATATGGTAGTAGAAACTGCTGCACGAACTATCTATGGCAGGAGTTGGAGGAATGGCACAAAGGAGTACTGTGTAGTTGTGACGCTGGATGTGAAGAAAGCGTTCAACCCAGCGAGGTGGGTGCATATTGTTGATGCTTTAATTCGCTTGGATATCCCAGAATATCTGATAGGGATAGTGCAGGATTATTTCCGGAATAGGGAATAGATCTATAGTACAGACGCGGGTATAAAGAAACGTAGGATTAGTGATGGTGTTCCCCAAGGATCGATACTTGAACCATTGTTATGGAACGTAATGTATGATGGGGTACAAAGGTTGAGTTTACCTGAGAGAGTATGGATCTTGGGATTCGCAGACGATATAGCGCTGGTGTGTGAGGCTAAGGAATTGCTGGAGGCAGAAACCATTGCAAATGCCAGCGTACAATTAGTAAAGTCCTGGATCACTGCAATGGGATTGACTCTAGCTGATCATAAAACCGAAGCAGTTTTAATTAGTAGTCGTAAGGCTAGGGAAACTATTACCCTCAATGTTGGCACCTGTTCCATAGAATCAAAGGCATTTCTGAAATATCTGGGCGTGATAATTGACACACGGCTATCTTTTCGCGAGCACTTGCGATATATAGCATCCAAAGCATCAGAGACCTGTTTGGCGCTATCACGAGAGTGCCAAAGTATCTTCAGAGGAGACTGCTCGCTGGAGTAGTAAGGAGCATTATCCTATATGCAAACCCGGTATGGTCAGACTCACTTAGATATTCCAAATATGTGGGGCTGGTATCCCCTGTGTATAGGCTGGCTGCTTTAAGAGCATGTAGTGCATTTCGGACAGTGTCGGACGAAGCGGCTTTTATCATTGCGGTTATGATCCCTATCGATTTAGAAATAATGAATAGGGATAAGTCTGACTTATGTATGCAAAAGTGGCAAGAACGGTAGTCAACCACTGAAAAGGGAAGATGGAGTTATACATTAATACCCGACATCAGATTATGGCTGACTAGGAAACATGGTGATCTGAACTATTACCTAACACAGTTCTTGTCTGGACATGGTTGCTTTTGTGACGAGCAAAAGCTGTTGTACGCGTTTTTGCGTCAATCGAACCATCATTTATTTTTAGAGTTATTATATTATTGAATTATAAAGAGATTTTGTTTGAACGAATTAGATATATTTTTATGAGGAATGAATTAGAGTTATTTTTGAACCGAATTGTGTTTAGTTTATATTATGGACATAATCCAATTTATTTACGCACCGTGAAGTCGCCGTTAAGTTAAATTGATAAATTCTTTCATACCATGTAACTACATACGTACATATGTGCAAGCTATGTATTACGCACTCTAGTTGATTATCAATTTTTGCAATATTTGATACCGGTTTTCCTTACAAAACAAGAAAAAGAAACCAAAAACTCTGTTCTAGCTGCTGTACGTATATCGTGCATAAATATATACACATATACGTACGTACATGCCGGTTTGCATAAACATGCACACCGCTTGCTGCAGCCGACGCGATCATAGTGTTTGCATGCATTTACATACAATCATACATACATATGTACGTATGACATTGGAAGAATTTTTGTGTTGAGCTTATTATTGATTTTCTGAATTTTGTAAAATATTTTGTTTGCTCTATATATTTACCAACGGTTCTTTATAATTGTTATAGTTGTTAAATTTATATACCAAACATTGTAATATTTTATGGCACCCATACACGCATGACAGTGCTCATGTGTGTCTGCTGTGCACAAGTATAAAAGGCTGCACTTTGTTGAACAATGATCAGTTCCTGAGCAGCCGGCGAGGAGGTAAGTCAATTTCACATTAAATACTTTAGTAGTCTTAGCTTATAGTAGCACCATACAATCTCGGTTGGTTTCATCCTACGGAGAAAACCGCATCGGAGTTTGTTTACCACCAGGAGGGTCTCCTAACTGGTACGCCAACTCCAGGACAGTGGTACTCTGAAACCGTGAAGTGTGTGAGGGAGGAACTGCGATCGATAGAATGGTATGTTCAATCGGCGGGGACGTTCTTTTCTCACTCACTGAACTCGCTTGAGTGCATTGTTAGCACCTACCCCGAAGCTAAGACTCCTGTATTGACGACGATTGGTGGGAACCACTCCTGCGGAAAGGTGACGTTCTATTAGGAGCGTTCTCCCCACTCGCCTGCCAGTTGAGCACCTGGCCACCGCGTTTCCGGCCACCTCGTTTTCCTGACTCCTCGCCACGCCACTGCACATTGTTTCGCCGTCGGTAAACCGTTTGGGAATTGTAATAAATCGGTTCTGTCAGCCAACGAAAAGCACCAGTGTTTTCCTACTGCCCCATAAAAAGAAATTGTTGTACGACCCTGGACGCCGCTGAGCCCTACCCCAGCAACCAGCGGAAACGTGTCGTTACATTTTATGTTGGACCATTGTTGTGGAACGTAATGCACGATGGAGTACTAAGATTGAGTTTACCTGAGAGAGTAAGGATAGTGGGATTCGCAGACGATATTTCGTTAGTGTGTGAGGCCAAAAAATTATTAGAGGCAGAAGAGAGGATTTTGCTGCTGAGTAGTTTAATATAAACATATTGAAGTACCATCAATGTTTCAAACAGCAGTTTAGAGACTTATTGTATTTTTGTATATATGGAAGTGTGTATTTTTATACCCTATACAAAATAATGAAAGGTTATATATAGGGTTGTCATTCCGTTTGTAATTTTCTCGATATTGATATGGGACCCCATAGGGTGTAAATATTCTGGATCCTTACAACTAGCGATCGCGAATGAGCGATATCCGTCTGTGTGTCTGTCTGTACGTGAAATAGGTTTTCCCAACCTCCCAGAAAAGCTAGTCTTCTTGGATTGATGGATTGGAAATGAACCATTTATGTTTTGTTTTTTCCTATATTAATCTCTTTTAATAATCAATTTTGTATTAAAATATAAACAAAATAAACATTTTTATTCCAGGTATTGGAAAGTAACTTTTTTTTTGGTATATAAAAGTTTTTTTTTTGGAGAACTGATATATTTTGAGGTACATGGATGGCTAAAAAGGTTAAGAATTAAAATTTTTTGTATGTAAAACAATTTTAATCCTTATTACGAGTTGTATTGGTAAAAAAAAATAAAAAATTCGCTTCCAGGGTTGGGAAATTGAAATTTTTTATGCGTAAAAGTAACCAAATTTATTTTATAATTCAGGAAGAACAAAATGGTATTAAAAAATTTAAGTAAAGCTATTTTAGACCTCATTAAAAGTTGCATTGGTAAACAAAACATTTAAAGTTCTTTTCCAGGGTTGGAACATTGAAATTATTTTTATACATAAAACTAGCCAAAAAGGCAACTGACGTCTTTTTTCGCTAATTTGAACTATTCCTTACAAATTCGTATTAAAAATATTAGAATTTCGATTTCAGAGGGTCGATTCTGGTTCTGTGAAAACCTTAAATGAAACGTATGTAGTAAGAATTTTAACGAACATTTTATATTGCTATATTAAATTGAATTAAGATTCTATAGGCTAATTGTACGAAATTTTTAATTTAAATCTCAGAAAGACATGATAAATATTCCAAGGCACAAAGGCAAGTCAACATCAGTTTTTGTTATTCAACTTACAATGCAGAGCAGAACAGCTGTTTTCGAAAGACGCAACCCTTTCATCATCAGTGCTCATGTGTATTGTGTTTGTCACCACTTAATAGGTGGCTTAGTTGAATGTGATAACAGTTCCTATTTACACAAATGAAGAAAAATAATTAAACAGTAACACGGGTATTATAACAAAGACATGATAACATCAGGTTGATAAAGTTCTCGGATTCTTTTTCACAATAAAATTTGTGTAAATAGGAACTGTTATCACATTCAACTAAGCCACCTAATAAGTGGTGATAAACACAATACACATGAGCACTGATGATGAAAGGGTTGCGTCTTTCGAAAACAGCTGTTCTTCTCTGCTGTGTAAGTTGAATACCAAAAACTGATGTTGACTTGCCCTTGTGCCTTGGAATATTTATCATGTCTTTCTGAGACTTAAATTAAAATTTCGAACAATTAGCCTATAGAATCTTAATTCAATTTAATATAGCAATATAAAATGTTCGTTAAAATTCTTACTACAAATAAAAGATTTTATTTTATATATAATTATCCCAAGCATTTATTTTTAAAGTTTTACGGCAAAGGTGAAATGTTTCCCCCACATCCATTGCCAGAGCGAACCCGCCAAAATACAGTTTTTATACCCTCCAAAGATAATTGGACCCTATAAAGTAAATACGTATATTCTTGATTACTGATGAAGTTTAAGACGGTCTAGCAATGCCCATACGTTCGTCTGTGGAAAACATAATATTGTCTATTTTTGAACCCCGCCCCCTTTAGTTGGCGTTGACGTGCGATATTATATAAAGGGACTCTGTCCCACCAACATTTTAACTTCACTTACTAAATATTTGGAGGGTATTTAAGATTCGACCCGGTCGAATATAACGTTTTTACTTGTTTTTATTATAACAATACGTGTATGTTTAAGTATTTTTATTATTCGTTTTGTTTGGTTTAGTTTTTGTTAATGGTGTTCACACGTAAATTAACTGTTTAAATATTTGAATTATTTCTTAGCAAGTTAAATGAATATTAAATGGGAATTGATTTTAGTTTCCTTATAAACATTTAACTCTGTCTTTGTTAATTCTTATAAACATTTAATAGATTTTTCCCATTATTGCTAGGTAAAATTGTTTTTTTTGTGAAATTTAATTAATTGATGAGCAATCGACATGTTTGTTGCGGCTTTATTTTTCATCTCGTTCTTGCTGCTATTGACACAAAATTAAATTTTTGTTATAAATAAAAAAATAATGTAGTTTCCAACTTGGTTATGAAAGTTTGTGCATATCGTCTGTTTTCGTGTAACATATTACTGTTAAAGATGTTTAGTTTGGTCTGTAACCATGAATCGACTTACTAACGAACATCGCTTGCAGATTATAGAATTTTATTAAATTCATGCATTCATGATAAATGCATCGGGCAAAAGTCCCGTATTTGGTATGAAGGGCAGCCAGAAGCATTGCATAATTTATATTGGTATATTTATATTGTTTGCGAGAATTACAACTTTTTTTTGCTCAAAATGGAAGAGCCACATACTACTCCAAGCGATACAATTACCTAATTGGTAGGCTAGTTCGATAAAAAGTTTGTTGCACGTTTAGGGCCGGTCCTCTTGCTCGTGCGATTTAATGCCTTTGTACTATTTTGTCCACAGGGATAAACCTGCAACGGTTAATGCACTAGAAGCCAATATTGAAAACTTTATTCGCGAATTAACGGCCGATATGTTGTTGAGAGTATGCCAAAATTGGACCAAGCGTATGACGTAATATCATCATTAAACATTGAAGATTTCATAAATTTTTCTAAATTTCATGTTTTTTTAGTAAAATTGGAAATCACCCAATAGATATTCTCAAACCTCAACAATTAAAACAATATTAGCAGAAAAATTGGGAGTTCGAAAAAGTCAATACACTCACAACTTTTTACTAATACACATAAATTTTTTCTAGTGGCAGCTCCAGTGGCAGCTAATTTTGCATGCGAGTAAAAATTTGGCACTTGCATGCCACTAAATGTCAAAACGATAATCAATGTTACCCTGCCAAAAATTTAATGCACACTTTCTGGATTACAGTAAAATTGTAATTAAAGTTTTAACTTATTATTAATATTATTAAAATAATATTAATAATAATATATGCTAACCTTTTCCCCAAAAATGCGCCTATATGGTGAACTCGGTAACTCTAATAACAAACAAAACAAAAAGTTGAAATGGAATCAAAATTGAAGTTTACGCTTCGACGACATTTTGAAAATGAACTATCAATGGCATGTGTAGACCAGTGATGTTAACCGTACGGTAATTACCGTATTGTACCGTAATTTAGCCCTCCGAACGGTAAGCAAGTAATTGCTATATTTGTACGGTAATTTTAAAAAGATTTACTTTTTAATTATTAGACCCCAAACAGTTTTTTCATAATGTGTCTACAAGGGCGAATTCATAACTGTGTTAATAGATCATTTTTGTGACGCCCAAATATAAATTCTTCACTGCAAATTCTCTTGCGACTACATATTTCTCAGTAAAAAAATAAAAAAAGTACGGTTTCATTACAACTATGCAAAATAATGCCAATTTTGGTTAGATTCTTTACGTTTCTTATTATTAATTTTGTACCAGACTTTGCGTGCGGTAATTTTACCTAAAAAACGGTAACTTTTTTAGAGCTGTAAGGAAATCGAAATGAAAAAGTTAACATCACTGGTGTAGACAGAAAAGCAAATTGCATGAGATTCGACTATTTCGAATAATTTTTCGTTGATAATGGCATGCCACTACTTGCATGTGTAATCGCAGCGTTATGTTAGGGTTCATACTATATAATGAGAATTATGTTAAACAAAAACAGTTTTATTCAAAACATGTCTAAGAGGTTAAGTAATTCTAAGCATAATTAAATACTCTTATATAAAAATATACTTATGTATAACGATTTTACTTATTTACACTTTAGTTTAGGCAATAAAATGTCAACCTCTATCTCATTTCCGCAAAAGCTGTTCCACATGTCTGCTCTAACTTTATTACAAAATAGTAGTGTTCGACTGAACGTTCTTTTTCAGACCGAACCTGAACATCTGTAAGTTTGGCAAAGTTCGAACGAACTCAAATAAAACCTGAAGTTTTTGGTCTATTATACTTTTTTGAAATTCATTTATTTATAGCAAAATAATATTTAAAGTATTCATAAAGGTACTTAAGGCCCATTTAGCCGAAGGCTGAAATCGTAAATGCTGACGCAGCGCAAATGCTAACGCAGCTCCGCTTAAAAACGCACCATATGTTTTTACAGAAAAAAAATGGTGTATGCATCCATACATACAACAAATCAAAGTATATCTATATCAACTATATGCAAGAGATCAGCTGATTAAAATTTTTTTTAACTTTTACCTGAACGTAAGTATGTCAAAATTTGTTAACTTTTGTAGCGAGCCATATTTGTTTATTCCGTTCAAAAAATAATTTTGTGAAATTGTGAAAAATATTATTAATTCAACAAAAGTAGCAAAAAAGTGTATTGTTTAAGAAAAGTAACAAAAAGAAATTGTTTTAAAAAAGTTCTATGCGAAAAGTATTTAAATTTTTGGAAATAATTGTGAACGAAATACCTTATATTAAAGGAAATTTCTGACATACGATTAGAATTTTACACAAACAAAATGCACGGCGGTTTTTGTAATTTTATGTTGTACTCTTGCAACTACTTGATATAGATATACTTTTCAACAAATAATAGTCTTTCAACATTGATGGCACTTTCTTATTTTGCGTTTGTACAGAAAAGGTACGAAATTAAATAAATAGTACAATATGTTATTTTAAGCTTGTGATCGACGTAATATCTTCATTATATGTATGCCTAAATTATACTTTTATGTATACATTCATTTTATAATGGTGCTGTTGGCTGAAGTAGTGAGCACAAGACTACGATGCCTTAGATCCCGAGTTCGACTTCGTCCTCAGTCATGAATATAGTTTCGAATTTTCCTGACCTGCATTAGTGCAAGATTGTGTTAATTATTGTCGGGTTGTCTCAATGGCATAGCACTGGTCGCTAAACTTTATCGACGCATTTGCCTGCATATAACGTACATACATATATGACATATGTAGTAATTTTGGTACTACATAAATTCATTTTCACAATTTTCCTTATAACAGATTTGATCAGCTGATGCGTTTGCGCAGCATTTACGATTTCAGCGTTCGGCTAAATAGGCCTTTAGTATGTATGTTTCAGAAATATGACTTTCAAAACAGATTTGTAATTATAATTCAACTCAAAAGAAAATTAAGACAATTGTAATAAAGTTGTTTAAATATACCAAAAATAAGTGAAAAAAGTTAAATTTAAAATTACTAAATTTGTCTTCTGGTGCAAAGTATTTCTAAATGAAATTGTATACATAAACTAAAACAGCTGCTAGCTAAATGAATTTGTATACCTAAACTAACAGCTGCTGTCTACATATGGGCTGAATATATATTTTTGGCAGGGGCCAGAAAACACTTTCAGTGTATTGAATATATTTTGATTTTGCTATTTAACTCTTTTTATGTCATTTAATGTTATACAAATGTGATTTAATGTACAGACATAAAGGTATGAATAATTTTTTAGCCCTTTTTATACCCTTCACAAAAAGGTGAAAGGGTATATATACCTAGGTTTGTCATTCCTTGTGTAATTTCTTTGATATGCACATGGGACCCCATAAAGTATATATTCTGGATCCTTATGAATAGCGATGACGATTGAGCGATGTCCGTCTGTCCGTCCGTCTGTACGTGAAATCGGTTTTCCCAAGCCCCCAGAAGAGCTAGAGACGTTCTTGGACCGTTGGATTGGAAATGAACTTAAATAGAGTGCTATTGAAATTCAGAAAGATCCGAAGTATGGTTCCAGAGCTGGGAAGCTTACACCTATTTCTCGACGCAAAATGTATACCAATAATCAATTTTTTTTTAATGTTTGTAAATTAAACCTATTTCGTGCTTTGGGCATGTCTTTCTGAGATTTAAATTAAAAATTTCGAACAATTAGCCTATAGAATCTTAATTCAAATTTAATATAGCAATATAAAAATGTTCGTTAAAATTCTTACTACATACAAATTTAAGCTATGGCTTGAGCTACCCAATAATAAAAATTGGAAAAAACGTTCACATGTACTTAGGTATAAAATTCAAACCAAAAAAGTTTGACTTAGGTATGATGGAACAAAAAATTCAGAAAAATGGGACATGAAGAAAAATAATCAAACGGTAACACGGGTATTATAACAATAACATGTTAACATCAGGTTGATACAGTTCCCGTATTCTTTTTCACAATAAAATTTGTGTAAATAGGAACTGTTATCACATTCAACTAAGCCACCTAATAAGTGGTGACAAACACAATACACATGAGCACTGATGATGAAAGGGTTGCGTCTTTCGAAAACAGCTGTTCTGCTCTGCTGTGTAAGTTGAATAAAACTGATGTTGACTTGCCTTTGTGCCTTGGAATATTTATCATGTCTTTCTGAGATTTAAATTAAAAATTTCGAACAATTAGCCTATAGAATCTTAATTCAAATTTAATATAGCAATATAAAAATGTTCGTTAAAATTCTTACTACATACAAATTTAAGCTATGGCTTGAGCTACCCAATAATAAAAATTGGAAAAAACGTTCACATGTACTTAAGTATAAAATTCAAACCAAAAAAGTTTGACTTAGGTATGATGGAACAAAAAATTCAGAAAAATGGGACATGAAGAAAAATAATCAAACGGTAACACGGGTATTATAACAATAACATGTTAACATCAGGTTGATACAGTTCCCGTATTCTTTTTCACAATAAAATTTGTGTAAATAGGAACTGTTATCACATTCAACTAAGCCACCTAATAAGTGGTGACAAACACAATACACATGAGCACTGATGATGAAAGGGTTGCGTCTTTCGAAAACAGCTGTTCTGCTCTGCTGTGTAAGTTGAATAAAACTGATGTTGACTTGCCTTTGTGCCTTGGAATATTTATCATGTCTTTCTGAGATTTAAATTAAAAATTTCGAACAATTAGCCTATAGAATCTTAATTCAAATTTAATATACAATATCATGTTTTCCACAGACGAACGTATGGGCATTGCTAGACCGTCTTAGACTTCATCACAATTCTCTTTAGGGTAGGGATAGGGTCATTTAGAGGGCAAAGGGGGAGAGGGGTTAAGGCAGAAACAGATACACATAAAACTGTAAAAATAAATGCTTGGGATGATTATACACAAAATAAAAAATAATGTATATTTATTTTCAATAGGGTCATTTAGCGGGCAAAGGGGGAGGAGGGGGTAGGGCAGCAACAGGCAGTCATAAAACTCTAAAGATAAATGCTTGGGATGATTATATACAAAATTTAAAAAAAAAAAAAATTTTTTTGGTAAAGTCATTTAGGGGACAAAGGAAGAGGGGGGGGGGGGGGGTAGGGCAGAAATCGGCTGTCATAAAACTCTAAAGATAAATGCTTGGGATGATTATATACAAAATTTAAAAATTTATTTTTTTTGGTAGGGTCATTTAGGGGGCGAAGGGGAAGGAGGGGGTAGGGCAGAGTAGTACCAGGTTTCGTCTCAGCTTCGTCATTAAAGCTTAAAAGTGTTATTTTTAAGGAATGTAGGCTTAAGTAAAACAATTTGTTAAATTTTTATGCTATTTTTGCCTATAATAACGCCCACTGAAGTGGGCGGGGTCAAAAAATTTTTTTATTTTTTTTAATGGCTCCAAGTTTAAGGCGTTGGACCGTATTTGACATAAAAATATATCATTTGCTTAACAAAATAACCAAAAAACTATAAAAATTATGTTGTTTTTTCTGGGTTGGTTTAGTTCTTCTTAGGGGAACTTTTTTCTCTCTTGCCCGATTTAGCCCATCTTCGAACTTAACCTGCTCTAAGTTTTAAAATATATTTATGCCAAATTTCAAGAGTCTAGCTCTTTTCATTTGGACTGAATCGTGATTTCCACAGACGGACGGACGGACGGACATGCTCAGTTCGTCTTAGATTTCATCACTGATCAAGAATATATATACTTTATAGGGTCTGAGATAGATATTTAGATGCGTTACAAACGGAATGACAAAGTGAATATACCCTCCAAATTCTTTTTTGGAGGGTATAAAAATAAAATTTCGAATCCAGGGATGGACAAGTGCAATATTTTATGGTACATGAACGTTACCAAAATGGTAAAAAATTTGCAATATTTCTTAAATAAAACTACTTTAAACATCAAGAAGCGTTGCACTGATAAAAAAAAAAAACAAAAAAATTCAAATTTCGTTTTCAGGGTTGGAAAAATTAATTTTTTTTTTGGTACATGAAATATTTTGTAGTACATGTAATAAACAAAATGGTTGCAAAATTCGAGTTTTTCTTTATACCTCATGAAGATTTGCATTGATAAAGAAAATTTTCAAAAATTTAAATTTCGCTTCCAGGGTTGGGAAATTCAAATTTTTTTTTACATAAAAATAACCAAAAAGGCAATTGACGTTGTTTTTTTACTGATTAAAACTATTTTTTAGTTCAGGAAAAACAAAATTGGTATCTAAAATTAAAAAAAAATCAAAATGTAGTTTCCAGAGTTGGGTAACTGCAATATTTTGTGGTACATAAAAATGACCTAAATGGTTACAAATATTAAGTTTTTCTTAAGTAAAACTATTTCATGCCTCAGTAAGTGTTGCATTGGTAAAAAAATATTAAATTTCGTTTCCAGGGTTGGGAAATCGAAATAATTATTTTGCATAAAAGTAACCAAAAAGGCAATTGACGTTGTTCCTTTCTGCTAATTAAAGCTGTTTTATAGCTCAGGAAGAACAAAATTGGTATTAAAATCTTAAAAAATTAAAATTTCGACCCCAGGGTTGGACAAATGAAATATTTTATGGTACATGAAAGTGACCAAAAAGTATAAAAATTTTAATTTTTTTGTCAAGTAAAACTATGTTACACGTCACTTAGAATTGCATTGGTAAAAAATAAAAAATTCGCTTCCAGAGTTGGAAAATCTAAATATTTTTCGGACATAATAGTACATGCATAAATTCCACATTTTGTGCTTTTGGTGAATTAAACCTATTAGATATTTCAGAAAAAATTAACCTAGTATCAAAAAATTATAAATTCGGTTCCAGGGTTGGAATATCGAAATTTTTTGGTACCTAAAAATAACAATATAAGTTCCCAATTTTGGTTTTTTCAGTGACTTAAACCTATATTATACTTCGCTTAGAATCAAATTGGTATTAAAAAATTTAAAAAAAACTAAAATTTCGGTTCCAGGGTTGGAAAATCGACATTTTCTGATTCATAAAAGCAGCCATTTTATTTGATATATTTGATTTTTATGATGAATTATACCTACTTTATATATCAGAAAGAAGTAACCTGGTATTAAAAACCAACAAAATCTAAAAGACGATTCTACGTTTGGACAATTAAAACTTTTTGGGGTACATGAAACGAATTTTTTGTTTTGTTTGTAAATTAAATATATATAATATTTTTGAAAGACGTTCATAGGTAGATATAAGAAAAGCCAAACATTTAGCTTCCTAGCCGAAAAATTTAAACGTTTTCTTAAATATAAAAGTAACCGATAACATCATTTTGATTTTTTAATTAAACTTACTTTCTGGTTTGGCAAGAAAGAAAGGAGAATTACATCTGTGAAGGGTATTTAAGATTCGGCACAGCCGAATATATGTAGCACTTTTACTTGTTTTGTAATTTTGTTAAGCAAATGCAAAAGAAGGTCCAAGGCGTTAAACTTGGAGCCATAAAACAAAAAAAGTGGCTTAAGTGTCGGCTGTGTCTCCTACTTCAACTCAGATATTGCACATGTCTCTGCATGTGTGGTGCCTGTTTGGAAGTAAGAAGAAAAAAGGCCTTCATAACTAAAGGTTAACCGCCCCCTCCTATTTTCCAATTCCCTACAATCCTATATACACCCCAATTCTATTTCCCCAGAAATCCCTTCCCTCCCCCACTTGTAAGATCAAGGTGGTAGGCAGCTGTGCCGAGGATCTGAATGGCTAGTTAGTGGTAAAATATGACTAGTCGCTAACAGCTCCCCTCCGGCGCCAGGACACATGTCGGTTGTAATTCTTCGTCTAGTCTACGCACGCTTCCAGCCAGGAGACAGTAGTCGGCCTCTCGGGTGGTAATGGTAAAACCCAAAGTACCCCGCTATCCGCACAAATACAATATAACAAGAAAATGCCCCCAACACCGGTAATCCAGGCTGATAACCGGTCCAAAGGGAAACCTAAAAAAAGGAGCCAGAAAGAACTCCTTAAAACGGGATACTCCAAGGCCGTATTCATTCTTGACAAGATTGCCAAGAATGCTGCGAATGGAATAATTCATCCGCATGATGCTGAGGACAAGGTGAGATATCAGGCCGTGGTGGATGGATATCATAAGTTTATGGATTCTCTACCAAGTACGTCTGGTCATCATCGACATCCACGAGAAGGCCCTTTAAGGGTCGTTAAAGGGCCTTCTTTAAGGTAGTTAAATATAACCTTCTCATGGCTCTGACGAAGAATAAGAATGGGAAGACTCTCCCTGTAATAACAGCTATCGAATAAAAATTGGTTGAGCTCGTATTGGATTACGTCCTCTCCAACAAGGAGAAGTCGGTCCCTCGCTCCGACTGCGGTGAGATACACCGGCGATACAGGGCGATCAAATGTTTGGATGTTTTTTTAAGGAATTCCTCAGCAACAGTATCGCTAAGATCGGCGAGACTTGGGATGGGTTAAGCCTAAAACTCATCCCTGCAGAGGAAATACCGATGAGACCGCGTGCAAGGATTTGGTGACCAAAAACTTGGTAACGACGGCGGCAAAATGTTGGAGTGTTTGAAGCTCCATAACTTCAGAAATCCAATGGATGGCTGGTCGGTTATCCGCACAGAGGGTCATGGCAGCAGTGGTACCTGCCTAGTCCTCTCCATTTCGGAGTCTGGAGCAGAGGCGCTCGAGAAGGCAGGCTCCAAACTCTTCTTCGTGGTTAGGAACGCCAAGGTAAAGGTGTCTCGCCCAAGCAAGACGGAGGTTGACGTTATATAGGCTGTTAACAACCTCCTGGAAGGAATGCGGCTCTCGGAGATTTAAGACACCCACACCATGGCTCTAAAGATCGGCCAAATAAATCTGAAGCACTCGAAATGTGCTACAGGTAACTTAGTGGTTATCTCGGCCGTGGAGAACATCGACATATGTATGGTCCAGGAACCATGGGTAGCAAACTCCGAGGTTAAGGATTTCCGGATGTCCACATACAGCGTACTATATGCTAGAAGTAATGGTAAGCCCAGATCATGTCTGATAGCCAACAAACACATCAACATTTTTCTCTCTACACAGTTTAGCACAGAGGACGCTACAGTTGCGAGGGTCGAGCTAACGGATTTTAGGAGCTTCCTAATCGCATCATGCTACATGGCACACGACAAAGCAGCACCACTAGATGAAGTGAAAGCTTTTATATCATCTATTGGCACCGATGAAGATGTCATACTTTGCTGTGACGCCAACGCTAGACATACAATATGGGGCAGCAGTGAAATCAACGACAGAGGTGAGCATATCCTCGACTTCATAAACCTTAACAAACTTACCATATGTAACTCCGGTACTTCACCGACTATCATCTTTCCGAGTTCGGACAGGTTTAGCGGGTGGGACGAGATTCTGGACATTACCCTTGTAAATGACAAGTTTAGGTTTTCGATTGACAAGTGGAGGGTATCCAATAAAATATCCTTCTCTGATCATTGCTGGATACTCTTCGAGGTTACGACACCAAGTAATGGGAAACAATGCTTTAGGAACCCGAGAAGAACAGATTGGGATAGGTTCAACGGGATTCTGAAGCAGAAACTAAGAAGGGTCCCAGAAATCGAGAATACGATAGATGGACTTGAAACAAATGTGGGGTTGTTCAACAACGCGATAACCAGGGCCTTCGAGATATCTTGCCCCTTAACAAAGACTAAGAAGAGATATCCTCCGTGGTGAAGCGCGGAACTCTGTAGGCTACGTAAAGAGGCACGTAGGGCCTTCCACGCTTGCTATGGAAGTAAGATATGGCAGCCTTATCGCGACAAGCTAGCTATAAATAAAAAGGCTATAAGGGTCGCTAAGAGGAACTCGTGGAGGAATTACTGTGAGTCAATAGATAAGACTAGAGATTCGGCAAGGCTAAGTAGGGCTCTGACCATGAGCCACACCTATCCGACCTTCATTAAGAGAGGGTATGGCTCATGGACAGATTCCTCGGCGGAACCCCTAGACATTCTTTTCAACACCCACTTTCCAGGCTGTACTGACAAGGTTAGTGGAGTCACCTCAGTTAGTGGGAATCAACACGCTAGCAATACGGATTTTTTATCCCCAGAAAGTATCTCATGGGCAATCGACAGCTTCTCTACGTTTAAATCGCCGGGTCCTGACGGCATCATTCCAAAGATGCTACAGAGTGCGAAAGGCTCTGTCATTCCCTGGCTTTTTAGGTTCTACAGACTCTGCCTTATACTTGACTACGTTCCGAGCAGCTGGAGGAAACTAAGGGTTGTCTTCATTCCGAAGATTGGACGAAGAAGCCACGAGGATGCAAAGGACTTCAGACCTTTCATCTTTCTTAGTTAAGACGCTGGAAATATTAATGGACACCCATATTAGGCTTCGACTAGAGGGATCGTCAATTCTCGTGGTTAGTCAGCATGCCTACCTTAAGGGACGCTCTGCTGAAACAGAACTACATGAGGTGTTGAGATTCGTGACGATGTTCCTTGAGAAGAAACAATATAGCCTGGCTGACTTCCTAGACATAGGAGGTGCCTTTAATAATGTATCAGTGGCAGCCATAGAACAGTCTTTCCGGGATACCGATGCTGAGGAATACATCAGCAACTGGATCATCACTATGTTGAAGGCGGGGAATGTCACTGCGAAACTAGGCACCAGCGAGGTGTCACGATAGGCGTGTAGGGGAACCCCATAGGTCGGGGTGATCTCACCTCTGCTCTGGCTTCTCGTTATTAACACTATTCTTCACAGACTAGATACTGCTGGAGTTAAAGTCGTGGCTTACGCGGACGATGTAGTATTAATGGTATCAGGGATGTTTACGGACGTTATTACCGATATCATGTCCAATGCCTTAGCTATACTCAGTAAATGGGCTAGACCACATCGGTCTAGGAGTAAACCCTAGCACAACAGAACTGGTACTATTTACTACAAAGACCAAAGTTCAAGGCTTTAGACTAACTCGGCTGAATAATCTGGAACTGTCCCTTTCGGACAATGCAAAGTATCTAGTATCCTGGACGTGAAACTATTGTGGAAACCGAATGTGCTACATAGAGTTAGGAAGGCAACAGTTGCCTACTGCTCCCGCAGGAGGATGTTTGGTTCCAGATGGGGTTTAACACCCACCATGCTTAAATGGATGTACACAGCGATTGTACGCCCTATATTGACTTATGGATCTTTGGTATGGTGGCCTGCCACAACTAAGAAATATGTGGTAGCTCAACTGTAGAGGGTACAGAGATCTGCCTGCATCGGAACTACTGGTTGTCTACGTACTAGCCCATCAGAGGCTCTGAATGCTATACTGAACCTAATTCCAATTGACCTTTATGTACTGGGTGTATCCTCGAGCAGTGTGGTGGGACTGGTGACATCTGGGAAGTGGAGGTCAAGGGACTATGGCCACTCAAGGATCCTAGGTCAGTTACCACCGACATTGAGTGGGCCCACTGACTATATGGTACCCCACTTGGACTTCAATATTACTTACAGAGTCTTCATTCCATCCAGGCGGGAGTGGAGAGAGGGAAACATGGAGAAAGACTTCGACTGCAGGATGTATACTGATGGATCAAGAATGATCTCTGGTGTAGGTTCTGGAGTCTTCTCAAGGGACCTTGGAACAGGACTTTCGCTCCGACTCCCTGATGGAGCTAGTGTATTTCAGGAGGAAATATTGGCTATAAGGGAGGCGGCTAAGTTACTGATTGACAGGAGTGTTCAGGGTGGAGTCGGCATCTTTGTCGACTGCCAGGCGGCACTCCTGTCTCTGAGGTCCTTCACTACTTCTTCTACCTTAGTAACTCAATGCGGGGAGCTTCTATCCAGATGGGGATATCAGACTTACACTGCCCTCATCTTGGTTCCCGCACATAGTAACTTCCCTGGCAACGAACGGGCGGAAGACCTAGCTGGGGCTGGATTTGCTATGGACGTCTCCACCGCTGTATTGGTAGCCATGTCGAATGGCGCTGGATGCGGCATTCAGAGCCATTACCAGCAGAAGGCTGCAAACAGGTGGCGCAAGCTGGACACGTGTAGGGGGGCCAGAAGTATGTGGCCCTGCTACATTGTCAGGAGGACAGCACAGCTGATCAATCGTAGGGACATCTCAAGACTCGTCGCAGTAGTGACGGGGCACTGGGAAATTGGCAGACATGTTCGTAGGATAGGTCTCTCCTATAATGCAATCTGTGGCAGCTGCCGGTATCAGGGCAAGGAAGAGACAGTTTATCACTTGCTTTGTAAATGCCCGGCATAGCACCATACGAGACACAACATCTTAGGCAATAGTCTAATATCCGACCTTTCGGAGATATCAGGTTTAGGTCTAGCTGACCTTATTAGATTCCTCGATGCGACAGGTTGGACCTAGCATCCATCACCGTATCCGAGATCTGGACTCAGTTCTACACTGACGAGTGGTGTGGTCTTTAAAAGCGGGATCTCAGAAACCTACTTGAGTGCTTGTGGGTCACAGGCAGCCACGTATACCAACCAACCAGTCCTAAAAAGGAATTGGACCTCATAAAGCATATATATTCTTGATCAGTACTGATCGTCTGTGGAAAACATGATATAGTCTATTTTTGGACCCCGCCCCCTTAAGTAGGCGTTGACGTACGATATTATATAAAGGAACTCCGTCCGACCAAGTTAAACATTTTAAATTTACTTGCTAAATATTTGGAGGGTATTTAAGATAAGAGGCGGTCAAATATAACGTTTTTACCTGTTAGTACTTTTTTTAACTGCTATTCAAAAAATTAATGTTTTGTTTAATTTTTGATGTACAATAGGAAATAAAAATATGAATTAAAATTACTGAATATAACAAATGTATAAATGAAAATATGTAGTTTTAGTAGCTTTAATTTCGTCTGGTAGGTCAATTAAAACAAATAACCCGGACATTTTATGCTTTTATTCACGAATGTGTGTGAGTTTTTAGTTACTTATTTGTTTCCTTACACTTACACAGGACACGAAGAAGAATTAAATATATATATATATATATATATATATATATATATATATATATATATATATATATATATATATATATATATATATATATATATATATATATATGTATCCATACTTCGAAAAAAAAGGCCAAACCGATCGTAACAACGTAATAAAAAATTTACAAGTTACATCTATTTTAATAAACATCAGAAAGAAAAACTTTTATTTTCAATATTTAAAATGTGTTTAACAGCCACACGACTTTTATACCCTCCAAAAAAGAATATGGAGGGTATATTCACTTTGTCATTCCATTTATAACGCAGCGAAATATCCATCTGAGACCCCCTAAAGTATATATATTCTTGATCAGTGATGAAATCTAAGACGACCATGTCCGTCCCTCCGTCCGTATGTGAAAATCACGATTCAGTCAAAACGAAAAGAGCCAGACTCTTCATATATGGTACAGATATATCTTGATCTTGGTATGCATACTTGATCTGTGATGAAGTCTAAGACGATCTAGCAATGTTCATACGTTCGTCTGTGGAAAACATGATATAGTTTATTTTTGGACCCCACCCCAAAAATAGTGTAAATATTGAACAATATTCCTATAAGATGCTTTCTGACCTTGTAGAGGTGAAACGTCTCTGCCACGGCCCCTTCCCGGAATGACTCTCTCAAAATAGAGATTTAAAATTGGGTACAGAGATGTCTTAAAGAAACTCTTTCCCACCAAGTTAAACATTTTAAATTTACTTATTATAAAAAATAAATGTATGGAGGGTATTTAAGATTCGACCCGGTCGAATATAACGTTTTTACTTGCTCTTTGGGCAGAGCTCAATGAATTCTTTCGGAATTTTAATTGGAAACTATGTTTTCTTGACAATGATGTCGATTCCATAGCGAAAATGGTTGAAAACACAACTCTACTGGGGATGAAAGCTTTTATTCCCTGTAAGCAAATTTCGGTTAAACCTAGGGCGAAGTCTTGGTTTAACCAGGCATGTAAAGATGCGTTGCGATCCAGAGAGGCAGCATTCAGTACTTAGCGTAATAACAAAAATGCCAATACTGATATGCTACGCAAGAAGGCAAGATCTTCGTGTGCCAAAGTGTTAAGATGCGAAAAGGCTTTATACGAGCAGCGTATTCGCACTAGAATTCTCTCTGCCCCCAGAGGTAGTAAGAGTTTTTTGTCATTCGTCAAAAGTGTTAAGGAAAGTGCTAGTTCTTCAATTCCGACTCTTTTGAGGAATGGCCAAATATTTACTTACCCGGTTGATAAAGCTAATATATTGGCTGAAATATTTGCAAGTAACTCTCACTTGCCTGATAGCTCTCAACTACTCCCCGCGCTCGAGAGAGTATCCGTAACTATGCCTAAGATCTTTTTTCGAGCGCGTGCAGTTAAAAGGGTTCTTGCGGAACTCAGCAAAAGGAAGTCTCCTGGGCCAAATGGAATCCCTGCACTGGTCCTGAAGCAATGCTCTTCGACGTTAGCACGTCCATTAGCCAAACTTTTCAGTACACTATACCACTCCGGTAAATTTCCAATGTGCTGGAAGGTTGCTAATGTAACGCCAATCCCCAAAAAGGGAGCGGCTAATATCCCTGAAAATTACCGCCCGATTGCAATATGTTCTGCTATATCGAAGGTGATGGAAACTATGCTTAATTTCCATCTTGTGAAATATGTGGAGTCCAACAGTTTACTAAACGACCGCCAGTATGGTTTCCGCAGAGGCCGCTCTACGGGTGACCTATTGGCCCTTCTTTCGGAAAACTGGTGTAGTTCCATACACCGTTTTAGCGAAAGTAAAGTGGTGGCTCTAGATATTTCTAAGGCATTCGATAGAGTGTGGCATGGAGCACTCCTGTCCAAACTTATTGCATTTGGTGTCGGAGACACCTTCTCTCGGTTTATATCGAGCTTTCTCAGGGATCGCTCTACACGAGTTGTTATAGATGGGGTCTCATCCGATGAGTTCAGGGTCAACTCAGGGGTACCGCAGGGCTCCGTTTCTTCTCCTACTCTATTTCTAATTTTTCTTAACGATCTACTTTTCCAAACTTCTTGTCCTATTTACTCTTTCGCAGATGGTAGCAGCCTTTCGCATTCTTATTCATTTAACTGCAGGCCGTCAACGTCTGAAATCGAGACGAGGAGGCAGTTTATGAATGACGTTCTGGATAGTGACCTCGCGAAGATTTCCGAATGGTATAAGGCGAACAGGGTCGATTTTAATGCCCGTAAGACCCAGTGTTGTATGCTTACACATCGACGTACGTATGACCATGCTCTTCTTCTGTTTCTATAGATGGTGTAAGTATTATGGAGTCAGGGGCTCTGGATGTTCTGGGCATGAAAGTGCAGTGTGATGTCAGATGGACGGAACATGTCTTTCAAGTCGCAAAAGAAGCATTCAAGTGCCTTGGCTTCTTAAGACGGCGCAAGAGATACTTCACCCCTTCTGATCTTCTTAATATTTACACCACTTTCATCCGACCGAAGATGGAATACAACTCTCATGTTTGGGCCGAGGCTTTAAGGTCTATTTTGAAGTTACTCGACCGCGTACAGGAGAGGGCGGCAAAACTCATTGGACACAGTAGGGTAGCCAACTCTGCTGACTCTCTTGAGCATCGTCGCAATGTGGGGTGCGTATCGTTGTTCTATCGTTACTATAATGGCAGGTGCTCTGGTGAAATTAGGGAACTTGTTCCTAAAACCCATTTTTTCTTACGCTCAACGCGTTTTTCATCAAGAGCGCATGCGTTTGTGGTCGATATTCCAACGAATCGCACTACGCATTACAGAGAAAATTCGTTTTTTGGCCGAACAGTCCGTATGTGGAACAAACTACCAGCAGATGTCTTCCCCGCCACTTACAATTTGAGGGGGTTCAAGTCGAATATCCACAGACACTACACCCTTTATCCTCCTTCCCAAAACCTATTTTCCTAGTTCCAGCGCAATGCACTGCATATGTAGGGGTTATCCCCTGAGTGCTGGTCCTACTCCTAAAAAAAAAATGATAATTTAGTTCAGATGATATAAAATCATAACGGAATATATAATTAAAAATGTATCAAATCGACTTTTCTTGCGTTTTTAATTTTTTTTATGATAAAACTTGAATAAAATTGAAAATTATACCATACATTTTAACTTTGTAATACCGTCTATGAGTCAACAAATTTTTAATTTTATGATTGCTTTACCTTCTATCAACTATAGTGCCGTGAGGAACGTTTAATATGATATGATCCAGTAACCATGGCTTATATATACTGTAGAAGAAATATTGACTTCTATTTAAATACTTTAGTGAAATTAGCTGCTTTTTCATGCCTGTCTCGTTTTTCTTACGTATTAATATTATCAGTTCCAATTATACTTACTATTTTATTTTCTTTTGGGAATATATGTTTATTAATAACGAAATCAGTGTTTTATCATCCGCCAAGTGCACACGAGTTAAGGTCGACCCAAGCACAGGTATACGTATACACGTTTAACCATAAGTAATCATAAATAAAAATTCTGTAAACACCCTTAACCATATGTAATAAAGATATCTATTGTAAGAATGGAAATACCGTAAACACCCTTAACCATAAGTAATAAAGATCATAAACATATCATAAATATATCTATTGTAAGAACAAAGAAATACACAAAGAAATATCAATTAGTTCTAGATAAACAAGAACAAGGACACAAATGTTTATAACTCTATGTAAGAACAAAGACTCATAAAAATATATCATCCTTATTTACCTACACGAACGAAGAGTATAAATAGACTGTAAATACTCTCGTTCACCAGTGCATAAGAAAACTCAGACTATAACTATACTTAGTAAACTAGATTCATAAGTTCACAAAAAAGTAATAGTTTAATATTTAATTAAAGAACACTTCAAGATACAGTTAGTATCTTGAAGTTATCTATTTTTAAAACCAAAAAAAAATAAAATTCTTAACTGGCGATCCTGCCAGGAGGATATTCTATTATCCTTCCAGTGAGAGGACCACAAAAATTATTCTTGTCGCAGCAAGGATTTTATGGTGAATAAAACAACAAAACATTTTTTTTTTAACTTATGTTTGTCAGTAAAAGACAAACTACATTTGACGGTAATAGACCCTTAAAAAACCCAGCTATGAATCAAGGAGCACTCTCGGAGATTGCACAGCAACTAGCTAACCTGCAACTAGCCTTAGAAGCTTTACAAAAGGAAAATATAGACATTAAACAAGAGAACCACATCATAAGAAACAAATTGAGTCAAATTCCGGTTAACCCAATGGTCGCCCAATTTGAAGACAAATCTTTACAAGCAATCCCTATCAAATTTAGTACTCCAGATGATATTAATTTGGATCTATTAAAAGCACTTCCTACATTCAACGGTGACATAAATGAATATGGAACATGGCGAGATTTGACAAGCCAACTAATGGAGGGAATGAAACAACATAGGCCCTCCAGCCGTTATCGAGATGCACTAGTAATATTTAAAACCAAAATACAGGGACCAGCAGCAAAAGTTTTGGCAAATTTTAAAACAAAATTCAACTATAAAGCCATTATGAATCGGCTCGACTATACATATAGTGACCAAAGACCACTATATGTCCTTAAAGATGAGCTCGCAAGAATTACGCAAGGAAGAAAAACAATATCTGAATTTCACGATGAAATTAGCCAAGCATTGGCAAATGTTATTACCAAAATTACCATGCAAGAAGACTCTAATGAATTCACAAAAAATTAATGGAGATTGAAATGGAAAAAGCCGTGAGAATATTTAAAAATGGGCTTAATAACGACTCAATAAGACAGACACTTCACGGTAATCCTATAAGAGACTTAGAGCACGCCTACGCAGTAGCACAAACAATGGAACATAATGCTAGGTGCACCAGATTCAGCAATGAGCAGCAACAAGAAAGAATGCAAAGAAGGCAACCTCATCCTAGCCAAGTGCAAAAGCACAACCATCAACAACACTTTAGACGGCCTCTTTACAACCCTGCAAATCAACACCGAAACAACTGGCAACAACAAAATAATTGGCAACAATCAAACAACAGGCAACATTCAAATAACTGGCAACAACAGAAACCAGAGCCTATGGACACGACTTCAGCAAACGTTAGACAGCCACAGCAAGGTTTTCACAGCCAACCTTGGAAACGACTACAATCACAAAGTGGAAACTTTATTCATCCGCACAACATACAGAGACACAACATGATGAAATCAGCAGACCAAGAAGGCGACAAATGCAGCATCAAAAGTAACCATAGTAAGTCGAAATATCAGAATAGTATTACAAAAGATGAATAATTTGCTTTGAATTAGCAAATTTATTTAATTAACTCCCTTACAAATACACCGCACAGAGGGTTCTGTTAAAGGGAATTAGAATTATAATCGGCCCAGTTGCTCGATTATAATTTAGGGGTGGTAGCAGAAAAGAGAAGGATTAGCGGGGTGAAGTGTCGTGTTGGTGGAATGCTCACCTGTTTACAATTTTCAAATCCAAAAGGAATGCTGTGACTTACTTCATGTTAATGCTTTATTAGTTTTATGTTAAGTACTACAATTCAGGTATCCTCTAGCAAGGTTGCCGTGAGCTAAGCGAGTGAAGACTGACTTTATAATTCAAAACATACGATCCAAGAAGGTTCTCTTATCTTACAAAAATGGTTCGATTACACTTCAAATTCACCACATTTGTTCTAAATGAGTGATGTTAAACGTATTTTTATAACTTGTGCTTAGCTACACGCACCTTATATTATTAGATATAATATAAAAATTATGTTATACATACATACAATTCATTTTAGTTAACATAATTTATGTGTTCAAACTGTGTTTGAACATGGCGCCGGACTTGACTTCGGAAATTAGCTAGTTGTCAGCTTGTGCGCATAGGACCTGAGCCAGAGATCGAATCGCCTCCATTATAATTTTGGTGTTACAGCTGGCAGCAGAGGTGGATGGTTGATGTGGTTTGTCGTCGCTTTTCCCTTTTATGGACGTACTTGGTTGTTTGGTTATCTTTCCTTTTGCTTTGCTGCTTATCGGCTTATGCGTTTGCGGAATCGGTTGGTGACAGTGCTTCTTTCCGATACGCTTGCGTAGGTCATTACCATCGCTTGTCTTCTTCGTAGCTGCCCTCTTAGGCTGGTGGTGCAACATAGTATGGTGATACCGGTGACACTTTTTGCAGGTGTCCAAAGAGTCACATGCCCGTAGGTCATGACTTTTTGCCAGGCAGTTTAGGCAGTACCGATATTTCTCGACTGCTTCCTCTCTCTCTTTTGGGTTCATCCTAATAAATCGGGGGCAATGCAAGCGTGGTATTTTGGGCATAATGCACATTTGTAATTGTCCAAATGGGATTTCTTCCTGTGCCTAGCTGGATAGCTGCCTACAGATTGTGGACGCGTGGACTCCATTCTGCGTTTATCCCTGCTAGGAGAAATTGAATAATTAGTGATTATGTCTTTTATGGGTTAGTTAGAAAGATTTGTGAGTTTATATTGTGTTAGTGGGTGTGTAGCTCTAATCTGATGTGAGTTATGGGATATAGTTATTATCTGAAATGAGAAGTATATGACTTAAGGCGAGGTTTCGTTAGTCAAGTACGGGAGGTAACATAATTTGACAATGGGTCGGAGGATGGTCCCGGTTGCGACACGCACTTCGGCCGTACGTGTGTTATTGTCGGATCCTGGAAAAGTGTTTTCGATCCGGCCCAACCGCCAATCGTGCGGCGGCATCAAGTCGTCCATCACTACTACGAGATCACCCACCTGTATATTTGGCATTTCTCCATTTGTACCGTTTATGCAAAACCTTTAGATATTCCTCCTTCCAACGAATGGAAAACTGATGGTGCAGCGCTTTTAGCATTTCCCATCTGTTAATGAGAGACATGTTTGAGCCATTTTGCTCTGGAAAAGCCATTAGAGGTGCCCCTCTAAGAAAGTGTCCTGGAGTTAATGCTACTAAATCTGACGGATCTTCGGATATCGCAGATATTGGACGAGAATCAATTCGGATTAATATGGTAGTGAATTCTTCAAACGTAAACTTATGGGCTCCGGCTACTCGTTTGAGATGAAATTTAAAACTTTTCACGGCTGCTTCCCACAGACCGCCAATGTGAGGAGCATGTGGTGGAATAAATTTCCATTCAAACCCATGTGTAACGTATTTCATCTTCAGCCGCAGTGTTCAGGAATGTTGTGAACTCTTGTTGAAGCTCTCGGCTTGCACCTAGAAAATTGCGACCATTGTCCGTGACCACCCTATGAGGGAGCCCCCGCCTCCCAACAAAGCGCGCGAATGCGGCCTGGAACGCAGCTGAGGATAAATCAGAGCAGAGTTCCAGATGTATAGCTTTCGTGCAGAAGCAGACGAAAACACTTACATATCCTTTCATAGTAGCTGCTTTCCTCAACGGTGACGTTTTTATTTCAAAGGGTCCCGCGAAATCAATTCCAGTGGTGTGAAATGGAAGAGACAAATTGGACCTTTCTGGCGGTAATGGGGCCATTATCTGGGTACATGGCTGTTGCCGGTGAATTATGCACGGTTTACATTGACGAATCACCATTTTCATTTTATTTTTTAGCCTGAATATAAAAAATTCTTTCTGCACCATTCTACACATTTGACTGCATTGTGCGTGATGTAAAAATGTATGTAAATCTATAAGATAGAGTTGGCACACTCTAGCGTTGCCAGGCAAGATTATTGGATATTTTTCTTTGTATGGAAGGGATGATTGAGACAATCTGCCATTTACTCTCATAACTGACCTTGGGTCTAGAAATGGATTCAAATGTTTAGAGAACTTTTGTTGGGGACAGGTTTTGAATTTTGAAGACATTGATACTCTTCACAGTAGAATTTTTTCTGCGCTAAAACAATAAGCCGCGATTTTACAAAATTCATTTCATTCTGGCTTATAGTATTTGTCGCCTTGTGGAATTCATTTGGTCTTATGTTTTTTACACATTTATGAAAAAATCTGAATAGATAACATATGACCCTTAGGGCTCTGCTATATGACGAAAATTTATCCAGCTGGTCGTCAATTTCCACCTGAGTTGAGAAAGATTGCATTTCTATGGTTTCATTGTTAGCTTGCAGCGGATTTCGTTTCGGCCATTCTGATTCTGGCTTAGTTAACCAGGATGGTCCATGCCACCAAAGGTTATTATTTGCTAGTTCTTGTGGGCTGCAGGCGCGTGTTCCAAGATCTGCGGGATTATCATGGGTACTGACGTGTCGCCATCTTGGTCCAGTAGCTAGAGTATGTATTTGAGATATCCTGTTGGCAACATACGTTTCCCATGAAGATGGTGGTTTGGAAAGCCATCCTAGCACTATGGAGGAATCTGTCCATAAATGCATTTCTTTTGACTCTAAATTGAGAGACGTGCATACATAACTGACAAGCTTAGCTAATAATAGCGCTCCGTTCAGTTCTAAGCGGGGAAAGCATATTGTTTGTATAGGTGCCACTTTGCATTTGGCTACCAACAGGTTAACAAATGTTGTGTGTGTCTGGGTCTGGCACCTTATAAACACTGTTCTGAGAACCCATGAATTTGTATGTTTTCTTCGGGCATGCATTGTAACCAGCGAGGTATGGATATAGAGCTTACTTTAGCTAAGTCCTGAACTAAAATGTTCCATTTCCGAAGAGAATCTGCTGATACCTCTTCATCCCACTGTAAGCCCTCTAACCATAATTGTTGCATTAAAATTTTTGCTCTGATGACTACAGGCGCTAGCCATCCAGCTGGGTCAAAAAGTTTTGCTACTTCTGACAGCATTTGCCACTTGGTAATCTTTGTCACTTAGGGAGAAATTATAGGTAAATGAGTCACTGAGCGCATTCCATACTATCCCAAGAGTTTTAGTTGAACTTGATTCATGGAATCGAAGAAAATCTGATGCATAAAGATCCTCTTTTGGTATATGATTGAGCAGTTTTGGATCATTTGCTGTCATTTTCTTTAACGGAAGTCCTGCTGACTTTAGTGCCTCTATGAGTTGGGTCTGAGCGTTTAGAGCTTCTTCTACAGTATAGCCCACAGACAGTACATCGTCGACATAAGTCTCTGATCGTAAAATTGACGCCGCTCTAGGAAATTTGGATTCCGAATCTGAGGCGAGCTGTAGCAACGTACGAATCGCCAGAAAAGGAGCACAATTTACACCAAAAGTTACAGTTTTTAATTGAAAATCCTTTAACGGGCCATCTGGTGTGGGTTGGAATAAAATTCTTTGGAATAGCCTACCAGCTGAGTGCACAAGAATTTGGCGATACATTTTTTGTATATCACCACTGAATACAAATTTATATTTTCTCCAATTGAGTATCGTTATCATTAAATCATTTTGGAGTGTTGGGCCTGTATGAAGTACATCGTTAAGCGAAAACTGAGATTTAGTTTTCCTTGACGCATTGAAAACAACCCTTACTTTGGTTGTTGTATGGTCCGGGCGCACAACCGCGTGGTGAGGTAAATAAAAAGAGTGATATTTACCCTGTGCTATGACTTCTGTGGAGCTGGTTTCTTCCATATGATCTAACAATACATACTCTTCAAGAACTGCCTTATATTGAGCTTGCAATTCAGGAGTTTTGGCAAGAGTTTTTTCCATTCGGGAATATTGGGCCAGTGCAATGAATCTAGATGATTCAAGAAAGATTTTACTGGGAAATTCTGTCTTAAATGGCAACCTTACCATATATCTGCCATTATCGTCCCGTGTAGTTGTGCGTGTGTAAAATTCTTCACAAAATTCATCTTCCGTGGACTTTATTCGAGCAGCCGGAATTTCTTCGTCTTCCCAAAACTTTCTTAAAATTGTGCGTAAATCCGCGACTTCCGAAGTGATTACTTTAGAGGTAAACGAATGTACAGCTTCTGCTCTTATTGGACCGCTAAGTACCCAGCCAAAAATTGTATTATATGCCGATGCTTTACCACAAACATTTCTTTTTATGCCTTCCAAATTAATAAACCGCTCATAGTCATTGCCTTATATCAGATCTATTTGAGAGGATTTGTTGAAAGTAGGATCCGCAAGATCTAACTCTGCTAGGTCCTTGGTGCGAGCGAACTCAAAGGAACAAGCTGGGAGTCGTTTTGTGATTTTTGGCAAAACTATGGCTGTTATGGGAATTCTTTTGTTTGCTCTTTTAGAATATAATTTTAGCTCACATTCTTTACTTGCCCACTGCTTTTGACAGCCAATGCCTGCGATTTCATAGTGCGCTTTTCGGTATGGGAGCTGAAGGCGATTCCTTACCCTTTCAGCTACAAAAGTTCGCTGAGAACCCGGGTCGATTAATGTTCTGACAGTGAAGTATTCACCTCTGCATTCAATTTGCATTAAAGCAGTGCGCAGTAGGATATTTTCGCTACTAGTGGAGCAGTTAGCTTGAATGGAGTTTGATGTGCTGGGTTGTTCATCGTGAGATTCGATTCTGGCAATGCTTGCTGAGGTGGTTCGCGAAAAAGCTAGATGTGAGAGTTCTCCTTGCTTAGTGCCGTCTGCGCTATTAGGAGGAACTTAAGATTTCTTAGGCATGTGTAGGAGTGTGTGATGTTGTTTTTTACAATACATACACGTGTGCATACTTTTACAGTTCGCTTTGAGATGAGAGTGTCCTAAGCAATTATTGCAATCCTTATTTTTAAAAACGTAATCCACTCTCTGTTGAACCGTAAATGTTCTGAACTTCGGGCATGTTCTGAGCGTGTGTTCTGATTTGCACAATCTGCATGATGAACTCATATTTTCTTGTGCTGAGTAAGTTTGCACATGTGGGGTTTTAGTAAAACTCAAGCTTCCTTTTGACCTTTTAACGCTAGTGACTCTTTCAACAGTCTCATATCTATTCATAACTGTGACATTTGGGACCATTTTGGGAGTTCACGCGGTGACGTGAGTGACTGCTCCCACAGGGATAGAGTGAGTTCTGGTAATTTTGTAGATATTAGACGAATGAGAATTGGATCCCAACTTTCGATTTCTACTCCAAGGGTTCCCAGGGTTGCTAATGAATCATCTACTGAGGACTGAATTCTTCTAATCGATTCACTGTCCTCGCTAGTCGCTGCTGGGATGTCAAATACGATTTTAATTTGGTTGTCTACTAAAACACGCTTGTTCTCGTAACGGGTTCTTAACGCGTTCCATGCGAGGTCAAAATTGTCGTGAGAAAGGGGATATCTTTTCACAATGTCTCCTGCTTCACCTCTCGTTTTATTACGAAGGTGGTACAATTTTGTTACTGGGGAAAGTCTCGAGTGATTAATGTACACGGCTGTGAACATATCACGAAACGAGGGCCACTGCTCATAACTACCCTTAAACACCTCTGTGTCACACGGTGGTAGTTTTATGCAGCTATTTCCATTGTCTTGTGGTATAATTTGACCGAGTTCCATGTGTGGATGCGAGTAACGAGGCGTG
Source organism: Linnaemya tessellans (assembly GCA_951800035.1). NCBI lineage: Eukaryota > Metazoa > Arthropoda > Insecta > Diptera > Tachinidae > Linnaemya > Linnaemya tessellans. The sequence continues at coordinate 63,540,978 of OX637534.1, read as the reverse complement.
GATTGAAGCCCTTGAGCATTTGCTGCTTCTAACCGGCATGCTTTCAGTAGCTCCGATATTTGGCCTTGACACTGGAAATAAGCGGTTACATGAGCAGCGTAATCCGATTTTGCGGTTTGTTTAAAATCCGGATCTATTGCGCCATCTTGAGAGAGCATTAGCTCTTGATAAGAAGCTTCCAACTTCTTATACCTGACTTCTAAATCTCTGAGCTTAATTTCTAGTCATGATTCCGATTGATCTCCTCCTGTGTTATTGAAAAGATCACAGAAATGGAGCAGATTTTCGCAGTCGAATATAAATAAATCCTGAACAGGAGTCGCTGACGTCCTATTCGATATAGATTCATTCGACTTGGGATTCATATTTAAGATTATGTTGTGCGAAATGAACCAGATTTAGATTTTCCTATAATTTTATTTCAGCGGATGTTCCGTGTTTTTAGATTACTAATATACCCTTTACTGATAATAACAATTGTATTTAGAGTTTCCGTGGGTTTATACAGTTATTAAGCGTCCGTGGTGAACACTGATATGACTTTGTTAACTAGATACCTGTTATCTAGTCCTATTTATATGTAAGTTTGGCTTCTTTAGTTTATAAATTGTTGTAAATAAGGGGCTTTGAAACAGCACTAGGTACCTGTTACCTAGTTTTCACGACAACAATTTATAAAATTTGGGGTTTTATAACCTTGAGTTGCAGTAGAATGAATTGTACATTCATAAAATAACTGAACTTATAGACTCTTTTTGTGGATAGTTATACATATACAATACAATTTATTATCATAGTTTCTTACTTCTTTAATGGGAAAGAGGTAAGTATAAAAGGGTAAAGTTTAAAAAGGGTAAGTATAATAATGGGTAAGTATAATAATGGGTAAGTGTACCAAGGGGTAAGTATGAAATAGGTAAGTATACAAAGGGGTAAGTATAAATGGGTACGTATACAAAGGGGTAAGTATACAAAGGGGTAAGTATAAATTTTATTTTGTACTCGACTGTTAAAATTTTTTTCCTTATCAGGATATTAGTAAGTATGAAAAATTTTTGATTTTAAATCAATGTAAGTACATTGTATTCAATAAACCTTATTTTCGTAGGTAATTATGTATCATTTGTTTATTAGGCGACTGAGTGAATTTTCAAATCGCACTAGTGTAAGTGTGTTTATTTAGTTATTATTGTTTTTTATTTTTTTTACTTTTTATGGGCTAATTACTTTATTCTTTATTTGGTTTACTGTAATTTTAATTGAGAAATTTGAAATAATAATAATCTTTTATTCTTTTATTTAAGTGTTTGATTTATTTTTTGATCATATAGAATATTTGTTTGTTACAACTTATTTGTGATCCACTGTAGCAACAGCAGATGTCTTGTTATGTGTATGATCTTGTGTTTGTTGTTCTTGCTTTTTTCTTTTCCTTCTTTACACATAAGTTCAATGCATGTTTTTATACCCTCCAAAAAAGAATTTGGAGGGTATATTCACTTTGTCATTCCGTTTGTAACGCATCGAAATATCCATCTCAGACCCCATAAAGTATATATATTCTTGATCAGTGATGAAATCTAAGACGAACTGAGCATGTCCGTCCGTCCGTCCGTCTGTGGAAATCACGATTCAGTCCAAACGAAAAGAGCTAGACTCTTGAAATTTGGCATAAATATATTTTAAGACTTAGAGCAGGTTAAGTTCGAAGATGGGCTAAATCGGGCAAGAGGGAAAAAAGTTCCCCTAAGAAGAACTAAACTAACCCAGAAAAACAACATAATTTTTAAAGTTTTTTGGTTATTTTGTTAAGCAAATGATATATTTTTATGTCAAATACGGTCCAACGCCTTAAACTTGGAGCCATTAAATAAAATAAAAATATTTTTTGACCCCGCCCACTTCAGTGGGCGTTATTATAGGCAAAAATAGCATAAAAATTTAACAAATTGTTTTACTTAAGCCTACATTCCTTAAAAATTACACTTTTAAGCTTTAATGACGAAGCTGAGACGAAACCTGATACTACTCTGCCCTACCCCCTCCTTCCCCTTCGCCCCCTAAATGACCCTACCAAAAAAAAAATTTTTTTTTTTAATTTTTTTTTTTAATTCTTTTTTTTTTTTAATTTTTTATTTTTTTTTTATTTTTTTTTAATCATCCCAAGCATTTATCTTTAGAGTTTTATGACTGCCGATTTCTGCCCTAGCCCCCCCCCCCTTCTTCCTTTGCCCCCTAAATGACCCTACCAAAAAAAAAATTTTTTTTTTAAATTTTGTATATAATCATCCCAAGCATTTATCTTTAGAGTTTTATGACTGCCGATTTCTGCCCTAGCCCCCCCCCCCCGCTTCTTCCCTTGCCCCCTAAATGACCCCACCAAAAAAAAAATATTTTTTTTAAATTTTGTATATAATCATCCCAAGCATTTATATTTAGAGTTTTATGACTGCCTGTTGCTGCCCTACCCCCTCCTCCCCCTTTGCCCGCTAAGTGACCCTATAAAAAAAAAGAAATTTTAATTTTGTATATAATTATCCCAAGCATTTATTTTTAGAGTTTTATGACAAAGGTGAAATGTTTCCCCCACAGCCCTTGCCAGAGCGACCCCGCCAAAATACAGTTTTTATAGCCTCCAAAGAGAATTGTGATGAAGTCTAAGACGGTCTAGCAATGCCCATACGTTCGTTTGTGGAAAACATGATATTGTATATTTTTGAACCCCGCCCCCTTTAGTGGGCGTTGACGTACGATATTATATAAAGGAACTCTGTCCCACCAAGTTAAACATTTCAAATTCACTTACTAAATATTTGGAGGGTATTTAAGATTCGACCCGGTCGAATATAACGTTTTTACTTGTTTTTATTCCATACGATTTAACAATAAGTGAGAATAATGTGAAACGGTCGAAATGTCTCTTCTACACTTATGTAGTCAATGACATGAAGGTATGTATATGTATATTTATCCATATATGTATGTATGTATATATATATTCTTTTCTGAAATTATTATTTTATTTTCTTTATTAATGTGAATATTGGTATGTATGTTTGTGTATTTTTTTCCTTTTTTTTGTGTATACCTATACTCTCTTAGCTACCAATATGTCTGCACTCTTAATATCTGAGCTTGTATTGAGAAAACGAAATGCAAGTACATATGTACATAGGTAGGTAGATGAGTATGGATATTTTATATGGGTGATCAAAATGAAGGCAACAGATTTACATACCTGCTTCTGTTTTGTGATACCTTTTCCTTCATTTTGACGAAATTGTAACTTATATTCCTTTTGCGCCCATCTATTTTTGCGATCTGTTTTTTATTTTTAAAATTGGTTTTATTTCAAATTTAAACATAATTATTGAAATACACTTCAGTCTCTAAACCCAATACCTTATTGTAGGGAAATTAGAAAAAGACAACTGACTGATTGCAATGGTAGGGAACCAAACTAATATTTTGCTTTTTATTGTTAAATACCTTGGTACTTTGTTTTCCGAAGCTTTTTTCCGAAAATAGTTATTTTTTGTCTCTATTTCTTAATAGAATTTTGTGTTCAAAATAGTTTTATTTTTATTTTAAATTTTTGGTTTTTATCGGTTTTAAACTTTTAAATATTCCTTGGTTTTAGCTTTCTATTTGTTTAAATCAAATCCGTATAACATCTTTTACTTATTTTTAATTTATATGCATAGGCAGTAGGTATCTGATTTTATTTAAAAAATTATGTACGTGGACTGTAACTGTTGAATTTGACGAAAAAGTTTACGGCACTTATATGTACATATATATGCACTATATGGTTTGTACAGCTATGTCTGTATATATTTATATACATAAACATAACCTTTTCACTATTTGCCGTTATATCGGTTTTTAACTTTTTACTTTAAATATGTACCTACGTGGTCACCCGTATTAACGTTTTTAAATATTTTTGTTTTTTTTATTTTTATTTGAAATAATTCCTTTTTTTCACTAAACTCTTTCTTTTTATTTTACACTGCTTGCTTGAATAATTTGCTTTTTTCACTGCTTGGGTATTTGCTTTTGACACAACGCTTGCTCTTGTTATACACCTTTTTCTTTTTGTATAATTTAACTTCTTATGGTGAGTATCAGCTTTGGAGCCACTTGTTGTGGTTGGCGCACTGTTGTTTGCACAGCTGCTTCAAATTGAAAATCTTTTGTGTAGGCTTCGAAAGGACCATGAATAATTTGCTTTGAATTAGCAAATTTATTTTATTAATTATTAAGGAAATCGCTTCAGGCTTGGATTTTCTACATAAGAAGGGTATAGCTCATCGCGATCTCAAGCCTGAGAATATTTTGTGCGTCTATCGCGATAAATTGTGTCCAATAAAAATTTGCGATTTTGATTTGGGTTCTGGCATTAAATTTACTACGGATATTTCATCTCCGGCAGCAACGCCACAACTTCTAACACCGGTTGGCAGTGCCGAGTTTATGGCTCCCGAAGTTGTTGACCTTTTTGTAGGCGAAGCCAATTATTATGATAAACGCTGCGATTTATGGTCCTTGGGTGTTATCGCCTACATATTGTTGAGTGGTTATCCACCATTTTCGGGTAACTGTGAACAAGATTGCGGTTGGAATCGTGGAGAAAATTGTCGCACTTGTCAAGAGCTGCTATTTGAGTCTATACAAGAAGGACATTTTTCTTTTCCATCGTCCGAATGGGATGATATCAGTGAAGAGGCAAAGGATTTAATATGTGGTTTATTGATTAAAGAGGCACCCAAACGTTTAAGTGCCGACGCTGTATTAAATCATCATTGGATCAGGATATGTGAGAGTGAACCTTTAGATAGTAAGAATATGGAAAATAGACGTAAAGCTTTAAAAACACCCGGAAATATAAGACGCAATCAATCGGCACGTGAAATTTCACAATTTGCCGAATCTGCTATGGCTGTGAAGCGGGTTGTACTACAACATTTCTCTATGCGATACGATTATATGAAAGAACGTCCCAATATTTATCAACCCTCGCAAAATGGCGTTGATCCGAATCCAGATTTTTCTTCATTTAAGAAAAATCGTTCTACAAATTCCAAATCCTTGTTAACAGCTGGTCCTGCCAGTCGCAATCGACTTATGGACGTTCCAGTACCTTGAGTGCCAGACAATCAATTTACAAATATGGCAGCGCCAATGGCAGAGGAGGTGTAGGTGCTAGAGTAGCTGCAAGTGGCGGCCCTGGTGGCGGCACTGGTTCACGCAGCGGCTCTTATGCTTTCAATAATTCAGCAGCATCACGTTCTGGTGGTTTTTCCATTTTAAATGTCCACGATGAAAACGAAGATGATGAGATATTGAAACATTTTGGCCGTCTTGATTAAAACGATGACGATGAGGAAGTCCAGAAGAAGAACGACGACTGGCGCTCATATAATAATGATGACGACGATAATGATGATAATAATTATCGTACTTATTGGCGTGATCTTGATGATTACGATTACGACAATGATGGCGATGATGATATCAAAGAGGAAGAGGATGAAGAAGATACTTATCACCAACAACAAAATTCTTCATTTGTACCACCTGAACCCGAGATTCATTTGGTCGAAGGAAATAATGAGTTTAAAAGTTCTTGGATTACTGACTCTGATGATGAATACAATCCCGATTATGAAGAAAGTGAAAAATCCGGCTCGAAGGACTATGAATAATTTGCTTTGAATTAGCAAATTTATTTAATTAATTCCCTTGCAAATACACCGCACAGAGGGTTCTGTTAAGGGGAATTAGAATTATAATCGCCCCAGTTGCTCGATTATAATTTAGGGGTGGTAGCAGAAAAGAGAAGGATTAGCGGGGTGAAGTGTCGTGTTGGTGGAATGCTCACCTGTTTATAATTTTCAAATCCAAAAGGAATGCTGTGACTTACTTCATCTTAATGCTTTATTAGTTTTATGTTAAGTACTACAATTCAGGTATCCTCTAGCAAGGTTGCCGTAAGCTAAGCGAGTGAAGACTGACTTTATAATTCAAAACATACTATCCAAGAAGGTTCTCTTATCTTATAAAAATGGTTCGATTACACTTCAAATTCACCACATTTGTTCTAAATGAGTGATGTTAAACGTATTTTTATAACTTGTGCTTAGCTACACGCACATAATATTATTAGATATAATATAAAAATTATGTTATACATACATACAATTCATTTTAGTTAACATAATTTATGTGTTCAAACTGTGTTTGAACAAAAGATTTAAACTAATAGATGGGTTGTTCTACATATTTATGAATGATCAGGAAAATGAAAATTATAAGATATTCATAGACTGCGGTGCAACCCACAATTATATTAACAAAAATTTAAGATTAGGTATAAGAGAAAATATTAAACCTCTAAGAATGATAACCTTTCACGGAGAATCTATTTTAAATTTTAAACAAAAGATAAAATTGTTCAACACACAATTAGAATTTTATGAAATTAATAATAATAATGAATATGATCTTATGTTAGGACTAGAAGGCATATTAACACTAAAAGCCTTAATAGACTCAGATAATAGAAAATTTATAGTACCAAAAGTGACACATAAAATTAATTACTCCATAGGAGATAGGACATTTGAAAGCAGAATAGATGAACTAATGAAAATCAATAACGGAATAGGTCCTTTACCATTTACCTCAACAATAGAAGCTAGTATCAAAACAACTACCAATGATCCCATATGGACTAAACAATTCCTGAATGATATAGAATTCGTTAATAACGAAATAAGCAAATTATTAAAGGATGGAATAATTCTTAAAAGTTATAGCCCTTATAATTCACCGATGCTCACAGTGCACAAAAAAGGCACGGATGAAAACGGTAACTCAAAGAGACGTATGGTCATAGACTACAGAAAATTAAATGAACATACCATTAGTGATAGGTATATTATCCCTGATATTACTACGACATTACAAAATTTAGGAGGAGCAAAATTCTTTACTACACTGGATCTTGAATCCGGATTTCATCAAATAAAAATCAAAGAAAGCGATTGTGAAAAAACAGCTTTCTGCGTAAATGGAGGCAAATATGAGTTTGTTCGTATGCCTTTCGGGCTAAAAAACGCCCCCTCTATATTTCAACGTTGTGTGGACGATATTCTACGCGACTATATAGGCAAGTTTGTATATGTTTACATAGATGATGTACTCATATATTCCTCCTCACCTACGGAACACTTGAAACATATTGAAACTGTTTTTGATGCATTAAATAAGGCTACATTGAAAGTTTCAAACGAAAAATCTAAATTCTTTATGTCGGAGGTCGAATACCTAGGACATATAATAAAACACAATAGAATTACCACAGACCCAGAAAAAATCAGTGTAATTGAAAATTTCCCTACACCTAAAACCCTTAAGGATTTGAGAGGGTTTTTAGGATTAACAGGATACTATCGAAGGTTTGTAAAAGACTACGCTCAGATTGCAAAGCCTTTAACCATACACCTAAAAGGTGAAAACGCACACATAGGTAAGAATAAAAGCGCAAATAAAGAAATTATATTAGACCAACCAGCCATAGCAGCTGTAGAAATATTGAAGTTAAAACTAAAAGAGCAGGTGGAATTATTCCAACCTGACTTTAAAAAACCATTTGAACTAACAACGGATGCCTCCAACATAGCTATTGGAGCCGTGTTAAGTCAAAATAAGAATCCTATTTATTTTTTATCAAGAACTCTTAGTGAAACAGAACAGAGATATAACACAAATGAAAAGGAATTATTAGCAATAATATGGGCTTTAAAAAAACTTAGGAATTATATATACGGCATCGCCGATTTAACAATCTATACGGATCACCAATCGCTAATTTACGCTATATCGGAGAAGAATCCAAACCACAAGCTTAAGCGCTGGAAAGCCATTATTGAAGACTACGGTGCCAAGATAAAATATAAACCTGGAGCTCAAAATGTAGTAGCCGACGCACTATCCCGGCAAGTTATATACACATCATCAATTAATACAATACATTCAGCCGAAAGTTCACATACTAATATAATTAAAGCAGTTTCACAACCATTAAACTCATACGGGATACAGATAGAATTGGTACCAACAGATAACATAGTGGAAACAAGAATACGAACTATATTTCCAGGAAAAGTTCGATACACAGTCAATTATACAAATAATGAAAATTTAGTAAGCGAATTAAAGAAAATGATATCACCTAATAGATTTATAGCGATTCATACAAGTATGGAAAATTTATATAAATATGCAAAGGTGATCAAAGACACTTTCACGGGAAGTAAATTTGTATATACACCAACGAAACTAAAAGGCTTACCCCCTTATTCATAAAAATTATGAGAGGCTTATAAGAGTGTAATAGAGCAAATTTCATATGAAATTTTGTTTTATTACGCTGTTATTAGACTCTCATAATTTTTATGAATAAGGGGGATAGTAGATAAAAACGAACAAATACGTATTATTAAAGAAACACACAACAGAGCTCATAGGAGCTATACAAATGTAATTAAAGAAGTTTTAGAAAAACATTACTGGCCGAGTATGAAAAAAGACGCTAAACGTTACAACAACAATTGTACCGCATGTTTGTATGGAAGATATGACAGAAAACCAACTAGAGAACCTTTAAGTAACTCATTAATTCCAACAAAACCCAGAGAAATTATACACATGGATATTTACTACAACGATAAACTCATGTACTTAGTAGCAATTGATAAATTCTCTAAATATATTACTGTACGAAGACTAAACACAAAAATAGATTTAGATAACGAAGCAGAGGAAATAATTACAAATAACTACCCCGAATGTAAGAGACTACTAACAGATAACGAAGCAAGTTTTGTCACTCCATCTTTCAAACAAATGTGTATAAAACATGGAGTAGAAAAAGTTGAAACGCCAGTTTACAGATCTAAAGCAAACGGTCAAGTAGAGAGAGCCCACAATACAATTGGAGAACTAGCGAGGATATTCAAAATTCATCATCCACGAGGGACGAAATATCCAGAACAATAAAGGAATTAAACAATACCATCCACTCCGTGACAGGACACCGCCCTGCAGATATATATTTCGGGAGAATACCATTTGACACAGACGAAATCACAAAGAAATTGCAACAAGCATCAACAAACGTATTGGAACGACTTAATAAAGGAACCAAACATAGGGAGTTCAAGGTAGGCACCCAAATATTTGTGAAAACTACAACAAGATCAAAATCATCACCTAAATATCGCAAGGAAATCGTGAAAGAAGATAGAGGAGACACAGTTCTAACCAGAAGAGGAGCAATAGTTCATAAAGACAATATAAAAAATAATACAGTGTGCGAAAATGACAAAATTATACCAAATATTAGTACTACTGGTAACACTATGCCAGACAGTCAAAACATCAATACTAATTGAAAATTTAGAAAACAAAAAATACATTTTAACCCAGACCGACGATGCATATTTATTTGATGAATATACATTACTATCCCACGTAACGAATCTAACTAAGATCCTCAAGTCATATGAAGAAATATACGATAAGAATTCTTATCCTACTATCGAAGAACACATTTTAATGAAAAAAATAGAAACATTAACTAATCAACTTAATGAACATAGAATAGAAAAACGAGGAATAAATTTCTTAGGATCAGCTCTAAAGTTTATTACCGGCATACCAGACCATGATGACGCAATTTTAATAGAAACCAAAATTAATGCCCTAATTGACAACAATGAAAAGCAAAGAATAATTAATTCCAGATTCGAAAAATTAATTGACTCTGTACAAGGAAGAGTAACAGAAAGGCACTTTATAATTAAAGAAATCCATGATCAGTTATTAACCTTAGTAAGAACAATAAATGCCGCCAAAAACAATGAATACTTAGCCGAATCATTAGACCTAAACGATATAAAAGAAATAGCAGAACATAAACTAGCGGTAGTACCAATTATTAACATATTAGAATATTCCGACATCTATATAGCAAGAACCGATGATTCTATTATTACCATATATAAGTACCCCGTTATAAATAATTATTGTAAATTGTTCAAATTTACACCACTCAGCATTGAACATGGCAAGGTTTCCACCGACAAAGAAATTGCTCTGTGTAACAATATTTATACTAGAGTAAGTAAATGTAAAAATTATTTAAGCAAAAACATGTGCAAAATAAACAACACAAATAACGGCTGCATCAAACCTTTATTAGAAAATAGGAGAGCGAAATGCACAGTACTACAGGAATACAATTACCCACTACTAGAAATAGACGAAGGAGTCATCCTCTTAGATGGTACAAACACAGTAGACAACAAACTCATTACAGGAACCGTATTAGTAAAATTTACAGACAAGGTAGAGATAAATAATATTACGTACACAAATATGCATGATAAAATAGTAGAAGCCATACACAACAAACATGATGAAGATCTAGAGATCATAGAAATAATAGCATCCTCTTCAGAACTTGCATTTAACAACATAGATTCTTTAAAGAAATTTATAATACCAATAGAAAATCATCCTATCAGGTATTTTCTATATACAACATTAACAATTATTTGCATAATATTATCTGTTTATATTATCCTAAAAATAACAAAATACTATATAAAACTCAGAGAAATAAGAACAAAAGAAAATTTTCTAGTCTTATATAACAACGAACTAGAAAAGACCAGACAAGTAGTAAACCCTAATCAAGTATAAATCGAGACGATTCATTTTGGGTGAGGGGAGAATTACGAATCGGGACGATTCATTTTAAGCAGGGGGAGAGTTAAGGTCGACCCAAGCACAGGTATACGTAAACACGTTTAACCATATGTAATCATAAATAAAAATTCTGTAAACACCCTTAACCATATGTAATAAAGATATCTATTGTAAGAATGGAAATACCGTAAACACCCTTAACCATAAGTAATAAAGATCATAAACAAATCATAAATATGTCTATTGTAAGAACAAAGAAATACACAAAGAAATATCAATTAGTTCTAGATAAACAAGAACAAGGACACAAATGTTTATAACTCTATGTAAGAACAAAGACTCATAAAAATATATCATCCTTATGATAACAAAATATACCTAACATAGAAGTAAGACTCATATCATCCCTTATTTACCTACACGAACGAAGAGTATAAATAGACTGTAAATACTCTCGTTCACCAGTGCATAAGAAAACTCAGACTATAACTATACTTAGTAAACTAGATTCATAAGTTCACAAAAAAGTAATAGTTTCATATTTAAATAAAGAACACTTCAAGATACAGTTAGTATCTTGAAGTTATCTATTTTTAAAACCAAAAGAAATAAAATTCTTAACTCACGCGCATTTCTTAAAAACAATATATATATATATATATATATATATATATATATATATATATAAAAGGAAAACTAAATTTTATAATGAACCAAAATATCAAAATTTTAATATATCACAAAAAGAAAAATAAAGAACTAAGTGCTTTACGAAATAGATCAGTGCAAAATTACCAAAAAACAAACAGTTTTATCACGCAATAACAACAACATCATAAACTAAAGGAATGCAAATACATTGCACTTGTGACGAGAGGAAAAAATAAGAGAGAATTAAATAATAAAATCAGTGCTGACACTATAAACCAGTGTTGGAAATTTGAGTCACGATGACCGGATCGGGGCTTTTATGGTTCCCCTTGCGTGTCATTGTGCTTTATCCTAATTTCACTTTTACATAAAAAACATTTTCGCGTGCAATCTTTTTCTCTGTGTATGCCCAAGTTTGTCTCCATCAGCCGGATGTTTTCGCCTTATGTGAGACTCAGGTGTCTGAAAATGCTGACCCACAGGATTTTCACATACCTGGATATCACCTACTATTCTTGCTACATAGGGGCCTTGCATTCTATATACGCAATGAAGTTGTTTACCAGCGTCAGCAGCAATTAGACGCGCTTGATCCAGAATTTAGCTGTATTTGGTTTAAATTCAAAATCAGGGCACATCTTTTGCATTTCGGGTTTCTTTACAGAAGTCCAAACACGGAAAGGGAAAAAACTATCTCCAACTTCGACGCGCTTTCCGACTCCATATCGAAGATCTTAGAGAATTATTCGAACAGTGAAATCGTTGTTGTTGGTGATTTTAATGTTCATAATTCACTCTTGGCTTCGTCATTTGAGCCACACAACCTCAGAAGGCCATTATGCTGAGCTATTCGCAGCGCATAACCACCTTGCGTAGCTACTGAGTGTGCCAACACATATTTCGTGTGTTGATGGGCACCAACATAATACTCTCGACCTTTTTCTTTCTTCACATCCAGATAAATATACAATGGGTGTCAGCGCACCTCTCGGAAATTCGGATCATTGCACCATTTCTGCCTCCTTTTCGATTACAGAACTTTGAAACGTTTCACACCCAGCTACGAAATGTTTAAAATATATTTACGAAAAGGCTCGTTGGGATGAGCTCAATGATTTCTTTAGGCATTTTAATTGGAAACTTTGTTTTCTTGACAGTAATGTCGATGCCATGGCGGAAATGGTGGAAAATATAATATTGCTCGGAATGAACATTTTCATTCCATCCAAGCAAATTCCGATAAAGCCTAAATTGAGATCATGGTTTAATCAGACATGCAGAATTGCTGTCAGATCCAGAGAGGTTGCATATTGGCTTTCCTTTCGGAAAAGTGGTACCAATCTATCCACCACTTCGGCGAGAGTAAGGTAGTGGCTCTGGATATTTCTAAAGCATTCGACAGAGTGTGGCACGAAGTACTTTTGTCGAAACTTATGGCTTTTGGTGTGGGTGACGTCTTCTCTCGATTTATATCGAGGTTTCTCAGAAATCGTGCTATAAGAGTTGTTATAGACGGGATTTCATCAGACGAGTATAAGATCAACTCTGGGGTACCGCAAGGCTCTGTTCTTTCTCCTACACTATTTCTTATATTTCTAAATGACCGTCTATGTCAGACTTTAACCCCTATCTACTCTTTTGCAGATGATAGCAGCCTTTTCCATTCATATGCTTTCAATAATAGACCGAAATCGTCAGAGATCTTAGCGATGAGGCACAATATGAATGTTGGGCTAAACGGTGACCTCAATAGGATTGTCGAATGGGGTCACAGAAACAGGGTAAATTTCAATGCCCGTAAGACTCAATCCTGCTTGCTAACACACCGATGCAAGTCCGATCACGCTGCTCCATCTGTAAACATGGGTGGTATAGATATTGAGGAATCAGAAGCTCTTGATGTTCTTGGCATGAAAATCCAGTGTGACGTTCACTGGACAGAACACATTTTTCATGTTTCAAAAGAAGCATTCAAGTGTCTCGGCTTTCTAAGGCGGTGTAAGACATACTTCACCCCATCTGATCTCCTTACTATTTATACCACTTACATCCGACCAAAGATGGAATACAACTCTCATGTATGAGCCGGAGCTTCAAGGTCTATTTTGAAGTTACTCGACCGCGTACAGGAGAGAGCGAATAAACTCATAGGGGACGGTAGGGTAGCCAACTCTATTGACTCACTTGAGCATCGACGCAATGTGGGGTGTGTTTCACTGTTTTATTGTTACTATAACGGATTTTGTTCCACCGAAGTCAGGGATCTCTTTCCCGAAACGCGCACTTTTCTACGCTCCACTCGCTCTACAGTGCGATCTCACCCATATGTGGTGGATTTATCAGTGAACCGCACTACGAATTATAGGGAAAGTTCATTCTTTGCCCGTATGTGGAATAAACTCCCTGCGGAGAAATTCAAATCGAATGTCCATAGACACTACTCCCTTTATCCCCCTTCCCACGACCAATTTTCCTAGTTCCAGCACAATGTACGCATAAGTAGGGGTCATCACCTGAGTGCCGGTCCTAATAAAAAAAATATCTAACAGATTAAAAAACTCATCAAATAGTAGATAAACGTAATGGCAACATCTCAAGATACTACAAATATTTTCATGCAGTTTAACGCCGAAGCGAAACTACAAAACTTCGCCTTCTGCATGTTGCATATAAAGTTGAATAGCATGTATTAGCATTCTGTGTAGTTGTGAAAAATGGTTATGAAAACGAAAATGAATAGCTTTTTTATTTCACGTTTTCACAGAACCAGAATTGACCCCCAGGGTTAGACAACTGAAATATTTTGTGGTACAAGAAAGTGGCCAAAGAGGTTAAAAACTTTAATTATTTGTTAAGTAATATTATTTTATACTTCAATAAGAGTTGCTTGCAATGGTATAAAACCCAAAAAAATTAAAAATTCGCTTTCAGGATTGGAAAATTTAATTGTTTTGGTACATAAAAGTAGCCACATACGCTTCAAATTTTGTTTTTTTTTATTCGATTCCAGAGTTGGAAATTCGAAATTTTTTCGTATATAAAAATAACGAAATAATTTATTAATTTTGATTCTTCTAGTGAATTATACCTATTTTATACTTCAGGGAAAATTAAATTCGCATTGAAAACCAAAAAATTATATATTAGATTATGTACCAAAAAATTTGAATATTGCATTCTAACTTGTTTCTAATGGTACATTAATTACTTATAACATTTCTAATATACAACTACGTTTATATTTAATCTCAGTATTTAAAATTGATGCATTTTCAAAATCTGGATGATTCCATTCTGGATGGAATCACGCCAATGCACAGTATAAAATTTAGGTAATTTAGCTGGACCAAACTGCAATGTTTGAGATATTTAATTGAGAGTTGATGTATTTATTACTGATGCAATGCATAACATTTACAATAAAAATGGGCGCAATGAAATGATTTCCACGCCCACCAGAGATAGAAGTTTGTGTGAAAATATGCCTATTAATATTAGCTAATTTTGTCAAACATTTCATTAGTTAGAACAAAATACTGCAGTGACAAATGAACTAGAGGACATGGTCTGACAACAACTCCACACATATATGACAAAAATTTACGAGAATTAGTGTCATGGTATCAAGAATGTTTGCGTGTTATTGAGATTTTCGATTTAATAAGGTACGAATAGTCGAGATCTCTTATCCCTATCTATAAATACAGAGAGCAATTATCCCTATCTATAAATACATTAATGAAATAAAATGTAACATATATAGTTTTTTCACATTTAATTTTAAAAAGACTTAAACTAAGCTTAAGATAACAATCGAATCTTAAATACAATTAAAAAATTAAATATTTTTAAAGAAGCACTTTTCCTTTGGGTCCTGGGTCCTCAGAAGAGACAGTAATTCTGACGTCAATTCCTTTCTTTTATAATGCGTTGGTTTTCGAATATTATTTATATATGGATCAGATGAAGTCAAGAGGCGATTAAATAAATCAGAGTTTGTAGCAGTTCTCGATGTCTTCCTCTCCCGATATTTTCTAACGCCTTTAATGCGAGATTCTAACGCATCCTCAGAGAATTGGTCTATTGGAAGAATATGGTGCTATAATGCTTTCTCCATGAAAAAGGACTTTGTGAACAGAGACTGGCATTAGAAACCATTTATATTCTTTAAGGTATAACTGTCTGGTTTCAATAGAAAATCTCTCAAAGGCCTCCGAATCGATTGGGAGTCCACTACCAATACATTCCAATATCACATGAAACCTTTCAATTAGTTGAATTTACTTTGCATTTTTGAACAATGCAAGTCTTAATGAAGTATAAAACGGAAACTTAATGAAAGTATGTGCATAAGATAAGAGGTTTTTAACTTTACAAAACTGTGGTGAAAGTCTACTGATGAAAGCACCAATGAAATGCATATAGACATTGCTTGATCACCAACAAATAAATTTAATTTAAAATAGTATTGTGACAACAATATGTCAAATAAAAATGTCATAACAGATTTTTTTGCACATTCAGTATTTTGTAGTACATGTAATAACTAAAATTGTTAATAATTTTAAGTTTTTCTTAAATAAAACCTCTTTATACATCATGAAGAATTGCATTGGTGAAAAAAAGTTATATTAAAATTTCGCTTCCAGGGGTGGAAATTCGATTTTTTTTTTACATAAAAGTAACCAAAGAGGCAATTGACATTGTTTTTTTGCTAACTAAAATTATATTATATTTTAGGAAGAATAAAATTGGTATCAAAAATTTAAAAAAAAATCCAAATTTCGAATCCAGGGTTGGGCAAGTGCAATATTTTATAGTTCATGAATGTGACCAATATTGTTCAAAATTGTACATTTTTCTTAAACAACACTACTTTATACCTCATGAAGAGTTGCATTGGTAAAAAACAAAAATAATTAAGATTTCACTTCCAGGGTTGGGAAGTTGAAAGTTTTTTTGGTACATGGAATATATTGTAATACATGAAAGTGACTAAAATGGTTGCAAATTTTAAGGTTTTCTTAAATAAAACGACTTTATACGTAATGAAGACTAGCATTGGTAAAAATAATTAAAATTTCGCTTCCAGGGCTAGGAAATTTAATTTTTTTATATGAAAAGTAACCAAAAAGGCAAGTAACGTCGGTTCTTTACTAATGAAAACTATTTTTAAGTTAAGGAAAAACAAAATTGGTATCAAAAATTAAGAACAAATCAAAATTTATATTCCAAAGTTGGATAACTGCAATATTTTGTAGAACATGAAAGTGACCAAAATGAATACAAATATGTATTAAGTTTTTCTTAAATAAAACTATTTCATTCCTTATTAAGAGTTTCATTGGTAACAAAAAACAAACAAAAATAAAATTTCCTTTCCAGGGTTGGGAAATTGAAATGGTTTTTATGCATAAATGTAACCAAAAAGGCAATTAACGTTGTTGTTTTTGCTAATTAAAACTGTTTTATAATTCAGGAAGAACAAAATTAAAAAATCAATATATAAAGAAATCAAAATTTCGACTCCAGGGTTGGACAAATGAAATATGTTATGGTACATGAAAGCGACCAAAAAGTTAAAAAATTTTAATATTTTTGTCAGGTAAAACTATGGTACAATTCACTAAGAATTGCATTGGTAAAAATAAAAATTCGCTTCCAGAGTTGAAAGATCGAAATATTTTTGGTACAAAAAGTTCCCGCATAAATTCCAAGTTTTGTGTTTTTAGTGAATTAAACCTATTTTATATTTCAGGAAAAAGTAAATTAGTATTAAAAAATTAAAAATTCGGTTCCAGGGTTGGAAAATCGAAATTTTTTGGTACATAAAAGTACCCACATAAATTCCAAACTTTGTTTTTTTTAGTGAATTAAACCTATTTTATACTTCAGGAAGAATTAAATTGGTATTAAAAATTCAGTTCCAAGGTTGGAAAATCTAAATATTTTGGTACACAAAAGTGACCATATAAGTTCCCAATTTTTGGTTTTTTCAGTGAATTAAACCTTCGATAAAAATTAAATTGGTATTAACAATTTTAAAAACTAAAAATTAGGTTCCAGGGTTTTTTTTTATTTCGGACCAGCACTCAGGGCATGACCCCTACATATGCAGTGCATTGCGCCGGAACTAGAAAGGAGGAGATAGTATTGAGGGGACAGATGAAAGATGAGAAGAATTGCTTTGTAGCTTTTTTAACCTTTTTACTTCGCCGGGGAACATGAAACGGATTTTTTCTTTTTATTTGTAAATTAAACATATTTAATATTTTTGAAAGACGTTCAGAGGGATTTGAAATAAGAAAAGTCTTAGCAAGAAAGAAAGAAAGAAGAATTACATCTGTGAAGGGTATTTAAGATTCGGCACAGCCGAATATAGCACTTGTACTTATTAATTTTGAAAACCATATATGCAAGTATTTTTCATATAAAGTGCAATTTTTATTCGATAAAATTTTTAAATTATAGAAATAATAGCAAAAATAACAATTATGTATCGAAAACTAAGGATGTAAGAACATACCAAAAATTCATTTGATAATGCTTATGCATATATACCTTACAAGAAATCAGTGACCGAAACTAATACACACATAATTTTTGTACTAATACAGTTGCAACAATTTTTCGTTTTACCGAACATATGACTGTCGCTCTTGATGTAGACAGCAATCATCAATGATAAATGTATGTATGTAGCAGTTTAATTTTTGACTTTTGTCCTTTGAGTTTTCATTTAATAAATCTGTGTCGTTCAAAGTAAAATAAAAATTAAATAGTTTTTAAATTTAAATGAATTTTTACATATTCAAATTTCATAAATAATACATGTAAGTATACTGAATATATCTTTTTCTTGTCTTATTAAATTAAATTAATTGATAGGCTTGTTGTTTAAATACACGGAAAAAAATTCCCACTGAAATTTTGCTATTAAATATAGCTGCCAAACTATTTCAAAATTTGTCAATATTTATGGTTAAAATTAACATAATTATTACTAAATCAGAAATATTTATCGTTTTACTTCCTGCAAAGTATAACAATAAATAAATATGTGTTATGGCTTAGATTTTTCGTGACCAATTATATAGTTGGTATAGCTAAATATACTATATATGTGCACAATAAAATATATCCACAGTGCGAATATTTTGTTACATACAATGCATAAGCAAAAACATATTATGCAGAAAAATTTATCTGAATATAGTGAGAATAGTAGCAAAAATTGTAACAAAACATTACTGCTTTAACAACTTAATAAGCCGTATTAGTGTGCTCTGTATTCATAAATATTACTTTTGTAGCAAAAATTGTGACACGACATTGCTGCTTTAACATCTGAATAAGCTTTATTAGTGTACCTTGTTATTAATTCTGAATGGCACGTGGTCAAAAGCATTTCTTTTATAGAAATTAAAGTAAAGTGCATTTAAAATTAAAGAATAATTTTGAAAAGAAAACAAAAGAAATTAATTATGGATGTGGAAGAATTAATATGGATGGGATATCCCCAATTGATAAAAATATATAAAGGTAAGTTAATTTATACGAAAAAAATAAGCAAATAATGGGAAGCTATGAAATTTCATATAGCAAATTTTGTTTAAATTTCCAGAAAAGTTACTCACATAATTTTTAATTCTTAAGTAGGTACTAATATAAAAATTGCTATCGGCTAATATTATTTTAAATATCTTTGTTATATATACATGTTTTTTTAATAATTTGCTAAAACAATCGGTAGCACACCACTATATCCTTAATTTTTCTCAGTTTGACGAAGATTGTGTTACAGAAAGGAAGCACTTAAATAATAAAAGTAATTATAAAATCGTTCTAAAATTTTGTTTTTTTAAGATTCTGAAATTATTTTAGAGGCTTTTCAAAGTTCGGACTACTATGGAATTGCAGAAATTATAAAAAATCTATCGGATCGAGCCTTGTTTTGGAAACGTTTCAGAGCTGAATATATTGATCAAGTAAGTTTATAACAAAGGATTTTGGTCTTAGCGTTTTTAAAATAAAAACAAATATTAATATTCAACAGGGTTTTATTTCAAGGGATTGCGCATCTAGAAATAGTGAACCAGCACTTCAAAATTAAACCATCGAAAATCTTGAAAGTGTAAGTATTTTTGTGAAAAAATTTCTAACTTAAATGGCGTTGGATTTATTAATTTATTCAATCCACATTATGTAATATATTTAGTACATTATAAAGCTAATTTTGCTATAAAAATATATCATATTTATGTATAATTATATAGCAACTTCTGCTACATAATATATTTATTTAATTTTCTTGTTTGGTAAAATTTAATTCATTCTCTTGTTATATTTATATTTGTTATTTTATATTATATCA
The DNA here is from genome assembly GCA_951800035.1 of Linnaemya tessellans. Lineage (NCBI taxonomy): Eukaryota > Metazoa > Arthropoda > Insecta > Diptera > Tachinidae > Linnaemya > Linnaemya tessellans. The sequence goes on along the minus strand of OX637534.1, from coordinate 63,521,174 downwards.
TTTAGTTAATTTAAATTAAAAACGAAAATGAAATGTTAGCTACATATGTTATAACTATATATCTATGTAAACTAAAACGATAAAAATATAATTAATAAAATTAAAAATAAGCAATTTTTTAATTTCGATATAATGTTATGGAACAAAAATGGTAAGTAAAATATAACTAAACCAGGGTACTAATTTTCCTGTAATGCACATAAAATTAGATTTATTTTGTTGCAAAATTGGCAACAAAATTACTGTAAATGGTAAAAATTAAGCAGAAAAATCACCAAATACACACTTCTTCTAACTACATCTTGTAGCTAAATAAGCTACAAAATAAAACTATTTTGCGTATTTTAATTTTGAGAATACATGTGAAAAAATAGCGTAGGTAACAACGGCAATGTGATAAGCAGCTACTCTAATATCGAACATTTAATGCCAAATAGACTATTATAAGAAATATACTGTATTAGAATTGGTTTCACATATATAAAGAGATACGAAACTTTTATTCAAAATTCGCTAAAAATGTATAGATTTAACAAAAAACAGATATGAAATACTGTAAATTGATTTATATAAATATGTAATATATGTAGCAAAAGTAGCTATAAACGATTAAAATATATGCAAAAACTATATTACCCCTTTTGCAATAATTTGAAGCAATTTTTATTATTTCGCAGATATTTTTATTACAAAATTAGTTTAAAATACTACAAAAGCTAACATAATATTTAACAAATGCTTTTATATTTGCTTGTTATAAAATATATGAAATTTTACTATAAATCGACACTGTCTCAGTTTTAGCTAGAATTATAGCTGTTATATATGTGATAAATGTTGGAAGGCACAAGGGAAAGTCAACATCAGCTATCAAAAAATCTGGTTACAACAGGAAACGTTAAGTGAAGAGCATGAAGCCGTTAATTCCAACAAGTTGGATGCGATTGTAGGTATCTAAAAATCTTCTTTGCTTCCCATTTGCACTTAAATATTTGATATTTACTAGGTCGCATCAAAAATACTGATGATGGAAGAGTAAAAACGGAACATGCGATAGAAGCATATATGATTTTAAATTGGGTATGTAAATAAATATTTATGTAGAAATACATTTTTTAAATATATAATAAAAATGAAGAATTGAATTGGAGCAAACGTGTTTTATTTCATCAAATTTAGTTAGGTTAGGTTTGATACATATCATGGGTGACTGTAAGCAGTGACACAATACCCTATCATGGGTGACTGTCAGCAGTGACACCATACCCTACCAGGGGTGGCTGTCAGCATACCTATCACCAGTAATAACATTAGAGTGAGTAGTTTGGATATATGTTTTATGGACGATAAAATTCATAGGTTAGAGAGGAATTCAAAATCACTCGTACACAAAGGATTCTATCATTTTTCTCACATTGGCCTTAATAAAGTGATAGAAACTTTGTTCCACGTGCTGATAGAAGCGTTTTCACGAGTGACCGACACTGTTCTTGTAGGGTATATACATAAAACATATAATTTCATACTCACAATATGTACATATACGTAAGTTATAAAAACAAATAGTAAAAATTAGTCGCCATTCGCTGCCTCAAAATTTTTTTTTGCGTTGATATACATATGTATCAAATTTAATTTTTTTTTTGTGTTTAAAAATCCCGTTTCATTCTCCCTGAAGTATAAAATTTCAATTCAATTTCAATTCATTTAAAATCCAATATTAGGAACTTATATGGCTACTTTTATATACAAAAACATTTCGATTTTCCAACTCGGGAATCGAATTTTGATGCAGTTTTAATTTTTCACGCAAATCTAATTCTTCCTGAAGTATAAAAAACGTTTTAAACCTTTATGTACCAAAAAATTTCGATTTTCCATCCCTAAAATTGAATTTTTATTTTTTGTTTGTTTTTAATACCAGTTTAATTCTTCACGAGGTATAAAACAGGTTTAATTCGCAAGAAAACCAAAATTATGAACTTATCTGGCTACTTTTATGTACCAAAAAATTTTAATTCTCCAACCCTGATATCGAATTTTTAATTTTTAATAAAAATTTCCAAATTAGGAACTTACATATACAGCTACTGCTATATACTAAAAAATTTGGATTTTCCAACTATGGCATGGATTTTTTTTATTTCGTTCACGAATGTAATAAAAAAAGCACTGGATTAAAATTTTTTAATATTATTATTATATCTTTTTTAAAGCAATTCTTAGTAAAGTGTAAAATACTCTTACTTACAGACATCAAAGTTATTAACCTCTTTGGTCACTTATGTACCAACAAATTATTGAACTGTCCAGCCCTGGGAAAAAAATTTTGATTTTTTTTTTAATTTTTCATACCAATTTTGTTCTTCCTGAACTAAAAAATTGTTTTAATTAGCAAAAAAATGTGTGTGTGCAAGTCACACACGGTAGAAGTGAAACTTCTGAAAAGTCCCTGATTAAAAAACTTATTGAAAAATTTAACAGTCGCTTCATGTAAACTGTATACATAATTTTATTTTAACTTTTTTCCGCCAGTATTCACGATTCTTTTCAACTTTAGTTTTGGCATAATTGCAAAACTAATTTATGAAGGAGATGAAAATATTGACACAAATGAAAATTCATCAACAATCAACACACTTATACTAAAACTTTCTAATACGCAGGCGCAAACACATGCATTAAACACATACTAACATAACACTAGAACGCTTGAACTTGGAGCAAGATATAAACATGCCGATTTATCGGCATATTGACGATTTTTTACTTCAAAAATTTCAATTTGCCGATTTTTTTTTAGAAGTAGGACCAGCACTTAGGGGATGACCCCTACATATGCAATGCATTGCGCCGGAACTGAAAACGAGGGGACAGATTAGGAAAGATGAGAAGATAGACGGTTTTTTTGTAGCTATTTCAACCTTTTACTTCGCCGGCTCAATTTTTGCTACAGGGCCGACAAAGGTGGGTGCTGCTACTCTGCTTTTTAGTACATGATAGTGTCGGTCGCTGCCAATTATGTTCAGTGACCAGTGATTATGCCTTCATCATTGAAACAGGCTGGCAACAATAATGTTGGCTACTTCAGCCATCATTATTATCTAATTCTTCATTTTTGTTTTGGTTACATTGTTCAAAGAATATGCAACAAAAATCACAAATCTCTTTCACTAAAGAAGTAAAGAGGACAACCATAACAAGTGCCTTGTTGTAAGACTCCTCATAATCATACATATGTATGTACAGGGTGTTTTTTTTAAAGGTATAGAACTTCGAATTGAAATAAAACACAAGAAAATCGTTTTAATGTCCATCAGTTTGGCTTTATTGGAAGGATAATTTTATGCCATTAATGTTTAAATATGATTTCGGGCATGTGGCCGCCGCGGCTGGCTCGAATAAAGCCAATTCTACAGGTCCAATTTTCAACCACTCGAGCATATGGGGCCGTATGTTGGCAATAGCGCCACGAATGTTGGCTTCCAAGTCCCCTAACGTTTCTGGTTTGTTGGCGTAGACGAGCGACTTCACATATCCCCAAAGAAAATAATCCAATGGTGTCAAATCACACGATCTTGGTGGCCAATTGACAGGTCCATTCCGCGAAATTATGCGCTCATCGAATGTTTCCTTCAATAAATCGATTGTGACGTGCGCTGTGTGGCATGTAGCGCCGTCTTGTTGGAACCACAACTCATCCACATTCATGCCATCCAATTCGGGAACAAAATAGTCGGTTATCATGGCTCTATACCGGTCTCCATTAACGGTAACTGACTCTCCAGCATTATTTCGGAAGAAGTATGGCCCAATGACTCCACCAGCCCACTGCGCACTGTTCGACGTCTCTGCGGATGCGTATTATCACATAGAGTAAACGTAGTGCGAAAACGATCCATGGTTAACCGAATTAATTGCTCTAATGGACGATTATGTCGACCATAAAATGGACGGAGCTTGCGGTAAACTTCGCGAACTGAACCATTGCTTTCGAAATAAATTTGCACGATTTGCAAGCGTTGTTCTTTTGTCAACCTATTCATGATAAAATGGCAAACCAAACTAAATATTAATCACTTGACAGCTGACAAAATGGCCGCCAGTTAAAAAAGTGATGCCAACTTAAAGTTCTATACCTCAATAAAAAACACCCAATACATACGGACATACATATGTATGTACATGTATGATACGAAGTGATATATGTAAGAATTTTGATAAAAAATTTGAGAATTTACAGTTACATATTAGATAATATTCTAAATTTTTAATTGCATTTTGGAAATCGTATTTTTTAACCTAGAGTTAATTTTTGTGAAATTTTTGTTTCCATGAATTTTTATTCCCCATGAAGGGAAAATTGCTATCGTGAATTTCATGGGAACATTTGTTCCCGCTATCAATTCGTAGTGAATGCAAATTAGGAAGAATAAATATAAATAGGAATAAAAATATTAAAAGTTTTTCTGTGTTGCATTCGAAATTGTTTAAAGTTTTATTTTAAAGTTATAAAAAGTGTGAAAATGTTTAGGATTGGTGCCATTATTTTATTGCAAGAGGAGGAGATACTGCAACAGAGAGTAGCGCGTCGCGCTTTGGGAGATGCCTCTAATCCCTTAGAGTTACCCGATACTTCGTAAGTGACTTAATTTCATGAAAAATTAAATATTAATTATTAATTACTTTTATTAATTATTAATTACTTTTTATTTCAGATTTATTCAACATTACAGAATAAATAAAGCAGCTTTTTCATATATTTTAAATACTCTGTCCAATTCTCTGCCGGCAACAAAAAAAATATTTGGTATTCCGCCCATTGTAACACTTAGTGCATGTTTGCGTTTTATTGCAGAGGGCGGATACCAAAAAGGTGTTGGAAGAGATTTTGAAGTGGATATGGCACAATCAACTTTTAGTGAGCTATCCAAGGTGTTGGAAGCTTTAGGGAAAAGTCTCTGTCCCGAATGGATTAAATATCCGTCGGAAGAAGAAAGCAGAGCTACTTGTCAGGAGTTCTACCGCAAATATGGGATACCCGGCGCCAAAGGCTGTATTGATGGAACACGCATCAATATTAAAATCCCAAACAAGAACAACCCCATGTATTATAAGAGAAAGGGAATGTACAGCCTGAATGTTACTCTGGTAAGTTGTGTACTTATGCATTGCACACACATACGAAATAATGGTTTCTGTTTTGTAGATGTGCGATAGTCAAATGAAAATCAGATTCGTTGATGCCACACATCCCGGACCCTGTCACGATTCTTTTGTGTGGAACACAAGTTCGTACAGACGTGTGATGGAGCACAACTATTTGCAAAAAGGGTTCCGTGTATGGTTAAAGGTGAGTGAATTTATGAAAATATACATACATACATACATACATACATACATACATACATACATACATACATACATTCATACTACTTATATGAGTGCAAAAATATTATTAAGTAATAATGTACCCATTTAATATGAATATTTTTAGATGACGCTGGATATACTTTGGAGCCATGGTTATTGACGCCATAAAGAACTCCTGCTCATGGTTCAGTTGAAAAAAAGTTTAATGAATGCCATTCCAAATGTAGGAATATTATAGAAAGAGTAAATGGGTTATTAAAAAATAGATGGAGGTGTTTGCTCGGTGCAAGAGAATTACACAATGAGCCTAAGAAGGCCGCGAAAATAATAAACGTTTGCGTTGCATTGCATAATATATATACATTGCATATAAGTGCGAATTGTATGATTTTATACAAGTACATGAGGAGGAAGAATTTTCTTACCTAAAAAGACCGAGCATAAATAAAAGGGAAGGTTATCTCGCTGCTGCTCAAGGCATCCGCACATATATTGCAAACTCTTTGTAATATAATTCAATGTTAATTGTATCTTATATCCGAAAAATAAATAAATACATATGTCTCAAATTAAAATGAAAGAGTATTTATGTGAAAATAATAAATAATTAAACTAAGACAATTCAGGTTTGTACTTTTTAGAGATCCGTTAGAGAATTAATAATAATGATAATTCCTAACAAATTAACTATTTTTTTTATTTTTTTTTCTGCATTAGTTAAAGCTTCATATCTTCGATTTCTATCAATTTTTGATTTGTTTCTATTTTATTTGCAACTACTTTTTCGCGAAGGTTTTCAATAACTAAATTGTGTCGCTGCAGCTCTTTTATATTTTTACCCCCTTATTCATAAAAACTATGAGAGGCTTATAAAAGTGTAATAGAGCAAATTTCATATGAAATTTTGTTTTATTACGCTGTTATTAGACTCTTTTAATTTTTTTGAATAAGGGAGTTAGATTTTAATCATTGTTTTTTTTTAAGGCACGATAAACCCTTCTCATCATAACTTCAATTTCTTTGCTATGATTTTGAAGTGCCTTGCTCAATTCTGTTATTGTGGAGCACAAGATTTTAACTCTTTCGCAATAAGTTGGCTTTTGACCGGACATACCTTTTTGTATCTATCCATACCTAATATTGGGTGTTTTTTATTGAGGTATAGAACTTTAAGTTGGCATCACTTTTTTAACTGGCGGCCATTTTGTCAGCTGTCAAGTGATTAATATTTAGTTTGGTTTGCCATTTCATCATGAACAGGTTGACAAAAGAACAACGCTTGCAAATCGTGCAAATTTATTTCGAAAGCAATGGTTCAGTTCGCGAAGTTTACCGCAAGCTCCGTCCATTTTATGGTCGACATAATCGTCCATCAGAGCAATTAATTCGGTTAACCATGGATCGTTTTCGCACTACGTTTACTCTATGTGATAATACGCATCCGCAGAGACGTCGAACAGTGCGCAGTGGGCTGGTGGAGTCATTGGGCCATACTTCTTCCGAAATAATGCTGGAGAGTCAGTTACCGTTAATGGAGACCGGTATAGAGCCATGATAACCGACTATTTTGTTCCCGAATTGGATGGCATGAATGTGGATGAGTTGTGGTTCCAACAAGACGGCGCTACATGCCACACAGCGCACGTCACAATCGATTTATTGAAGGAAACATTCGATGAGCGCATAATTTCGCGGAATGGACCTGTCAATTGGCCACCAAGATCGTGTGATTTGACACCATTGGATTATTTTCTTTGGGGATATGTGAAGTCGCTCGTCTACGCCAACAAACCAGAAACGTTAGGGGACTTGGAAGCCAACATTCGTGGCGCTATTGCCAACATACGGCTCCATATGCTCGAGTGGTTGAAAATTGGACCTGTAGAATTGGCTTTATTCGAGCCAGCCGCGGCGGCCACATGCCCGAAATCATATTTAAACATTAATGGCATAAAATTATCCTTCCAATAAAGCCAAACTGATGGACATTAAAACGATTTTCTTGTGTTTTATTTCAATTCGAAGTTCTATACCTTTAAAAAAACACCCTGTACAAGTTATATATATATATATATATATATATATATATATATTTATATATATATATATATATATATATATATATATATATATATATATATATGTATAAAAATGAACAATGTACAATATTTAAAATAAAACTACCTTTTTTCATTCAAATACTGCTTTTATAGGAGGACCAACACTGTTTAGTTCTTCTGCAAGAGAATTCAAGAATTCGCTCACCACATCTTGGGAAAGTTTTAGAAAAGCACATGCAATGCACACTAGTCGGAGCTGTATGGAGTCGGCGGCCAAAAATTCTTCTAGTATAGGTATCATCATGAAACTTCGGTCACGGCTTTATAAATATCTCAGAACTATTGAATTATAAAATGGGAGTGGTTGATGACTCATACCCACCACCCCACCCTACCCTACCACCCATATTCACCCTCACGTAAGCAAAAACCGAAGAAAAAATTTACGAGCTAGTTTTTAATTCACATGTTAACCGATTTTATACAAGATCAGTTTTAACAAATAAAAGTGCTATATTCGGCTGTGCCGAATCTTAAAAACCCTTTACAGATGTAATTCTTCTTTCTTTCTTTCTTGCTAAAACAGAAAGTAGCTTTAAATAAAAAATAATTAAAACAAACAAAATGATGTTATCAGTTAGTTTTATATTTAAGACAACCTTTACATTTTTTGGTTAGGAAGCTAAATGTGTGGCTCTTCTTACTTCTAATACAGAGGTGAACAAGATAAATCTAATGTTGTGTAGGTGAGCGAAAAAGATAAGCACACAGGCAGAAAAAATTTGCTGTTACTAATTTAGTTGAAACTAAAACTCACTTTTTATTGAAAATTTGTAAGAAGCTGATACATCTGAAATAAATTCTTGAACTATAATGAATTTATTTTAGATATTCCAATTTTGGCAAAAACAACTTAAATGAATTTAATTTAGAACTTTAACTTTCCCAAAAATTTTGTCTATTTATGGAAAGTACATATACGTTAAATAATGTTTTAACACTTTTTTATAACTTTCAAATTTCTTTGAAATGTTAGATTTTTTTCTTTCAACATATCTTGATTTTAGAGCTCAATAAAATTTCAAATGTTAATATTTTTGTTGCAGTTTCGCAACAAAAGTATATTTTTTAAGTTTATTAAACTCAATTTATTGCGCTGTTTAGAACAAATAAATTTTAAATCTGAAAAGATTTTCTCGCAAAGATAAGTGGAAGGAAAATATGATAAACATTTTAAAGAAATTTTTTTAATTTCGGGATATAAATCGGAATCCAGATTTTTCCAAAATTCGATATTATCGAATTGTTCTGGAGCTACAACTTCGCTACGAAGTATTACTAGTTCTGTCTGGATTTTCAATTCATGCATCGAAATGTCGCATTTAAAAGGATTATCGAAAATATCAACCAATGGTTGGATACTTTCAAAGTCCTTAAACCGATCGCTAAAGTTATAAAAAAGTGTTTTAAATATATCTAAATACTCATCCCTTTTAAACCATTTCTGCTTATCGTAAACACTCAGAGTTTTTGGGAAGCTAGAAAAGTCTTTTGAGTCAATTAGTTCAATTAACAAAAATATTTTTGTTTTAAAATCAAAAAGTATTTTTGTTACTTTACTAAGACTTTTTTCTTTTCCTTGAAGCTTTAAATTAAATTCATTTAAGATATTACATGTATCTGCCAAAAAAGCCAGATCTAAAATAAAATCATAACTTTTTAACAACTTTCTTTTAAATATATCAATATCTTCAGTTTCTAAAAACTCCAGAACTTCTGCCCTAAGGTCAAATAATCCGTTAAGACAGTTACCACGACTTAACCAGCGAACATCGGTAAACATGATTAAATCGTGGTGAGAAGCTCCGGAGGTTTTTAGAAAATTTAAAAATTTTCTGTGAGTGAGTGATGGCCTCCCCGTATTCTATTTATTATTCTTTCAGCACTCTTCATAGCCGAATGTGCTGAAATAAATTTAGATGCAAGAGCTATTTGATGGATAATACAGTGAAAGTTATAGGTTTTAACTTCGTGAGTGCTCAGATGGCCTAAAAACCCTTCATGTTTACCCATCATTACACTTGCGCCGTCGGTACACACCCCACCAATTTTTTTGCATCAACAAATGACAGAAGTTTTTCGAATATGACATCGTACAATGTCTTACCCGTTACGTTCCCGTAAAAAGTTTGAAGTGAACATCGACTCAAAAACTTGATAATCGGCGTCCACACATCGTATACAAATAATAAGTTGGCACAGATCATTTATATCGGTACTTTCGTCGACACAAAATGAAAAATATTGGCAATTTAATAATTTTTCTTTAATTGCAGACTCAAAATATGCTCCTATTTGTAAAGTTTGGCGCACAACACTAGGACGTGACAAAGGAAGAGATTCAATTAAAGTATTTTGGAAATTAAGTTTTCCGAAAACTTTGAATAAAATATTTTTTACATACTCCCCATCAGTAAAGGGTCTTCCCTTCTTAATTATCTCCAAACTAGCCAAATTCGCTAATTCTAATCTAAGTTTTCGATCTACTACCCTTTCCTCCTTTTCTTCTTTTTCATACCACGTTTTTAATTTCTCAAAAAAATTTTTTTTTTTAATTTTAAAATTCAGTTGCCTTTCTTTTCCCTTATATTTTTTTAATTCACTATGATAAGTGTCATAATGATATTTTAATGAGAATTCTCTATTTGTCCGAAATGTTTTGTAACATACAAGACATTGTATGCAGTTAAAAGCATTCTGTAACATAAAATACTTTTCATACATTTTATAAAAATAATTAAACAGCTCTGAACAATAACACCCGCTAAACATGCGCATTCGTCGCTGTTTCAGTGAAGATTAAATGAAATGAAATAAGAATAGAGTCGCTAAAAATATCTTATCTATAATTTTGTTGTTGTATGTAGTCAAAAGCATTTTTTAACACAAATGCTTTTCATACACTGTTTGTCATACAGCATACATAATAAATTTCTCGCAGTGCCTTTGAGAAAAATAAGCAAAAAGATAAACAAAAATTTGTCTCAGATAAGGGTAAATGAAAGAGAATAAGAATACGTGTGAATTCGATTTGCAAAAATTTGCTTAGTGATGTTCACCATTGTTCTAATACCTCTGAACGTCTTTAAAAAATATTATATATGTTTAATTTACAAACAAAAAGAAAAAATCTGTTTCATGTACCCCAAAAGGTTCTAATTGTCCAACCGTAGAATAGTCTTTTCGATTTTGTTTGTTTTTAATACCAATTTATTTCTTCCAATAATAATGAGGTTCATGCAACTCTTAATAGTGAGGTTTATTTAAGAAAAACTTAAAATTTGTAACCATTTTGGTCACTTTCATGTACCACAAAATATTGCAGTTTTCCAGCCCTGGAATCGAAATTTTGATTTGTATTAATATTTGATACCAATTTTGTTTTTCCTGAATTAAAAAATAGTTTTAATTAGTAAAAAACCGACGTTAGTTGGCTTTTTGGTTACTTTTATGTATAAAAATATTTCAATTTCACATCCCTGGGAGCGAAATTTTTGTTTTCTTTTTTTACCAATGCTAGTTTTCATTAGTTATGAAGTAGTTTTATTTACGAAAATCTTAAAATTTGAAACCATTTTTGTCACTTTCATGCTCTACAATATATTGCATGTACCAAAAAAACTTTCAATTTTCCATCCCTGGAATTGAAATTTAATTTTTTTTGCTTATTTATAAATGCGACTCTTCATGAGGTATAAAGTAGTTTTATCGAAGAACAATATTAAATTTTTAACCATTTTGGATACTGCTATGTATAAAAAATTTCAATTTCCCAACCCTGGAAGCGAAATTTTAATTTTTAAAATTTTTTTATCAATGCAAAACTGCATGAAGTACAAAATGATTTTATATAGGAGAAACTCTAAATTTATAACAATTTTGGTTATTACATGTAATACAAAATATTGAATGTACCAAAAAAAACTTTAATTTTCCCAACCCTGGAAGCGAAATTTTATTTATTTTATTTTTTATAGTGCAAGTCTTCTGGAGGTATAAAGCAGTTTTATTTAAGAAAAATTTAAATTTTTTAACCATTTTTGCCACTTTCATGTACTACAAAATATTGCACTTGTCCAACCCTGGATTCAAAATTTTGATCTTTTTTGTCAATGCAAATCTTCATGGCGTAAAAATAGGGTTTGTTAAAGAAAAACTTAAAATTTTTAACAATTTTAGTTACTACATGTACTACAAATACGGAATGGACAGAAAAAAAATTTGAATTTCCCATTCCGGCAAAAATTTTTTTTATTTTAGTTTTTAATAGACCATTGAGGCTTCCCAAAGCAGGAATTAGGTTTAATTTACAAACATTAAAAAAAATTTGATTTTTGGTATAAATTTTGCGTCGAGAAATAGGTGTAAGCTTCCCAGCTATGGAACCGTACTTCTGATCTTTCTGAATTTCAATAGCACTCTATTTAAGCTCATTTCCAATCCAACGGTCTAAAAACGAAGTCTCTAGCTCTTCTAAGGGCTTGGCAAACCTGATTTCACGTACAGACGGACGGACATCGCTCAATCGTCATCGCTATTCATAAGAACCCAGAATATATATACCTTATGGGGTCCCATGTGAATATCGAAAAAATTGCACGCAGAATGACAAACCTATATATACCCTTGCACTCTTTTGTGAAGGGTATAAGCAAGTAAAAGTGCTATATTCGGCTGTGCCGAATCTTAAATACCCTTCACAGATGTAATTCTTCTTTCTCTCTTTCTTGCCAAAACAGAAAGTAGGTTTAATTAAAAAATCAAAATGATGTTATCGGTTACTTTTATATTTAAGAAAACGTTTAAATTTTTCGGCTAAGAAGCTATATGTTTGGCTTTTCTTATACCTAATACCTATGAACGTCTTTCAAAAATATTATATATATTTAATTTACAAACAAAACAAAAAATTCGTTTCATGTACCCCAAAAAGTTCTAATTGTGCAACCGTAGAATCGTCTTTTAGATTTTGTTGGTTTTTAATACCAGTTTACTTCTTTCTGATATATAAAGTAAGTATAATTCATCATAAAAATCAAAAATATCAAATAAAATGGCTGCTTTTATGAATCAGAAAATGTCGATTTTCCAACCCTGGAACCGAAATTCTAGTTTTTTAAAATTTTTTAATACCAATTTGATTCTTAGCGAAGTATAATATAGGTTTAAGTCACTGAAAAAAACCAAAATTGGGATCTTATATGGTTACTTTTAAGTTCCAAAAAATTTCGATTTTCCAACCCTGGAACCGAATTTATAATTTTTTGATACTAGGTTAATTTTTTCTGAAATATCTAATAGGTTTAATTCACAAAAGCACAAAATGTGGATTTTATGTATGTACAGTTATGTATGAAAAATATTTCGATTTTCCAACTCTGGAAGCGAATTTTTTATTTTTTACCAATGCAATTCTTAGTGACGTGTAACATAGTTTTACTTGACAAAAAAATTGAAATTTTTATACTCTTTGGTCACTTTGATGTACCATAAAATATTTCATTTGTCCAACCCTGGGGTCGAAATTTTTATTTTTTAAGATTTTAATACCAATTTTTTCTTCCTGAACTATAAAACAGCTTTAATTAGCAAAAAGAAACAACTTCAATTGCCTTTTTGGTTTCTTATATGCAGGATAAATATTTCAAATTCCCAACCCTGGAAACGAAATTTTAATATTTTTACCAATGCAACTCTTAATGAGGCATGAAATAGTTTTACTTATAAAAAACTTAATATGTGTAACCATTTAGGTCATTTTTATGTACCACAAAATATTGCAGTTATCCAACTGTGGAATCTAAATATTGATTTTTTTTTTAATTTTTGATACCAATTTTGTTTTTCCAGAACTATAAAATAGTTTTAATCAGCAAAAAACAACGTCAATTGGATTTTTGGTTACATTTATTTAAAAAAAAATTTCAATTTCCCAATCCTGGAAGCGAAATTTAAATTTTTTTTAATTTTCTCTATCAATGCGAATCTTCATGAGGTATAAAGTAGTTTTGTTTAAGAAAAACTCGAATTTTGCAACCATTTTGGTTATTACATGTACTACAAAATATTTCATGTACCAAAAAAAATTTAATTTTTCCTACCCTGGAAACGAAATTTTAATTTTTTTTGTTTTTTTTTATCAGTGCAACGCTTCTTGAGGTATAAAGTAGTTTTATTTAAGAAAAATTGAAAATTTTTTACCATTTTGGTGACCTTCATGTACCATAAAATATTGCACTTGTCCATCCTTGGATTCGAAATTTTATTTTTTATATTTGAATTTTTGATACCAATTTTGTTCTTCCTAAGTGTTATAAGACAGTTTTAGTTAGCAAAAAAAACAAAAAAAAAAAAAACAACATTAGTTGCCTGTTTGATTACTTTCATGTATAAAATAAATTCAATTTCCCACCCCTGGATTAAAAATTTGAATTAAATTTTTTTTTTTTTGCCAATGCAAATTTTCATGACGTAGAAAGTGGGTTTGTTAAAGAAAATCGAAATTTTTAACAATTTTAGTTACTACATGTACAACAAAATACGGAATAGGCCGAAACAAAAATTTTTAATTTCCCATCCCTGGAAATTTTTTTTTATTTTTTTAGTTTTTACTAGACAATTGAGGCTCCCTAAAGCACGAAATAGGTTTAATTTACAAACATTAAAAAAAATTATTGATTTTTGGTATAAATTTTGCGTCGAGAAATAGGTGTAAGCTTCCCAGCTCTGGAACCATACTTCGGATCTTTCTGAATTTCAATATCACTTTGTTTAAGTTCATTTCCAATCCAACGATCTAAAAACGAAGTCTCTAGCTCTTCTGGGGGCTTGGGAAAACCGATTTCCCGTACAGACGGACAGACAGACCGACATCGCTCAATCGTCATCGCTATTCATAAGGATCCAGAATATATATACTTTATGGGGTCCCATGTGCATATGGAAGAAATTACTCACGGAATGACAAACCTATATATACCCTTTCTTTTTTTTTTGAAGGGTATAAAAAGTAGCTTAAGCTGTTCCGTTGTATGCGGAGATTCAGCTTTAGTTCTCTTTAATTAATATATATTTTTTATTGGGGGCAAGCAATGTATATCAATGCAGGGATCTGAATGCGCAACTTAGCTAGTTTACGGAACATGCCTTAGCCTCTTCAGTATCCAATGACCGTCTATGCGTGCAAAACCACACCCTACCGGAGGTGCCCTTGTTTTTGACATAGCGGATTTAGAGTGGACGCTCGATAAAAACCCGTAATACCGGGTGTTACACGTACCGTGCCCATGGTATGAATGGCACTACGTTAGTGTGTCTTATAACGGTGTCCTCCGGATTGAGGCGTAATCCGGTTGTAATTTATGTCTGCAATCAGCAAGGGGCGCTGCTGTTTGCCATATTTATTTTACCCCCATTTACAAAAACAAATATGGATGAAAACATAAATAAAGAAAAATAAATTAACGATGTCCCGATGGACAATAGCACAAATGTGGGGGCTCACAGAAGCCCATCAACATTACGGACGATACCGCAGTGGTACTGGGTTTAGATACTGCTACAAGTGTGGTAACAGTCCCCACGGATGAAGAGGATGCGCTCTTGGAATCGCTGCCTAGCACGCACCGCTCAAAATCCAGCGTATCTCCAGCCAGGCGAGAAAAGGTACATCCAAAACTGTGTGGCGCAGCACGAAAACGCCTTAAAATGTACCTATCGCAAGGCATGAAGGTTGAGGAGGCAAGATAACTATGCCTAAAACCCTTCAAGTACGCAGTAAGCATCCTGACATCAAAATTCCTAGGAAGAGAGGTCAATCAGATGGGTCAACTCTGAAAAGCCAAGCTCTCCAAAACGGGCGACGGGGTCTCTTGCGGGTGGCTCTCAAGTAGCCAATAGCTTGAGATGTTCTGAGATGGCGAAGGACACCCAAACTGATCGTCCTTCTTAAGGGGAGGTTGCTCAGGTTGTCAGGTTTGGAGTTATCCCTCCTGACTTCCCAGCTACCATGTGGTCAGACGAGAAACTAAAAACAATTCAAACGGCAGTCCTGGATAAAATTGTGGAGCTAAGGAAGGGCTCTATAAAGCCGCAATTTGTAGGCTGTACGTTTAAAACGGGCTGGCTGATATTCAATTGTAAAGGGGAGCAATCTGCGAAATGGATGAGGGAACATGTTCCCTCGCTAAAGCCATGGAGCAATGCGACCCTGAAAGTGATATCGAAAGAAGAGGCTCCACGCTCGTAAGTGTACGTTGGACATTTCCCGGCAAAGCCTGAAACTCCACCAACGAGAATCCTGTGACTAATAGAAGGAAAAAATGAATATCTCTCAGTGGAGTACTGGAAGGTTCTGAACAGGGTCAGCAAGGGAAGTATAGCTGAACTTACCTTCGTAATTGACCCAAAATCAGTCTCCGTACTGAAAACGAAGGGACATAGCATAAGCTTTGGGTACGGAACAGTTCAAATAAGGCCTGCTAGACGTCAACCAGCAAAGGCATTGAACGTCGTATCCAATAGGGCAAAACTTGGTAGCAAGACCGGACAGGCCAAGTCAAGGAATCGGGACGGAAAAGTTCCTGACGATAAACCATCCTGCTCAAAGGTACCAAGCAAGCCCGATACGCCGACGAAGGCAGTACTCGCTCCAGCTGGAACAGTAATCTAGGCCAAAGAGGACTCCAAAGCCCCCGTTTTATCAACGGGAAGACCAACCAGTTCGGTGAAGAGTACTACTTCTTCAGCGAATGGGCCCAACACTGCAAGAGGGATCAACAGATACGGGTGGCATAGAGTGAATATCAATAGTCCAGGTAATGGGTACAGCGATTCTGCGGAAAGAACGGTGCTCCTGGGCTCCAATCGTGGAAAAAATGGCCAAGCGTGAGGATAAGCATTAATGCTAACCTCAACAGCCCACATCCAAAAGAATAAAACCAACAGGCAGCTTAAGTGCCTCCAAGTGAACCTGCATCACGCCAAGGCAGCGTCAGGCGTGCAATGCCGCAGGTTCACTACAGACGTACTGGATATTTGTGTTATCCAAGAACCGTTGGTAAACTCTGCGGGTCATTAAAGGGGTCCGAAACAACCAAAGTAAGGTTATGTACAACAATAAAGTGACGATGCCCAGAGTGGCCATATTTGTTAGGAATAATATAAACTACTTTCCTATTTCAGAATTCATAGTGGCGATTCGGAAAAATGTTCCATCAGTAGAAGAGGAACGTGAAATCGTTCTAACTTCCGCCTACCTGCCGGGTGAAGTCGATCATACGCCTACGGCAGAGGTTTCCAAGCTGGCAGCATATTGCCAAAAAAAAGGACCTAGGTATGCTGTGACGCCAACGCATACCATACGGTTTGGGGAAGTACTGACACCAACAAACGAGGTGAGTGTTTACTAGAATTCATCTGTAGAAATAACATATATATGAACAGGGCAATGAGCCCATCAAGGGACGTACCCTGGTGGAACGGTGGATTAGAGGAACTGAAGAGGGATGCAAGGCGCCTTTTTAACAGGGCCAAGAACACGGTTGACTGGGTCACCTACAAGTCTGCACTCACTACCTACAATAAAGCACTTAGGGAATCTAAAAGGTCAACATGGCGGACGTACTGCGAAAGGATAAATAATTTGCCTGAGACAGTACGGCTACAGAAGGCCTTGTCACATTATCATTCAAATGGTCTTGGTACACTGAAACGACCTGACGGGACGTATACAGACTCACCAGAAGAAACATCTGCACTTCTTCTAGATACACATTTCCCAGGATCACAGCCAGTAAATCAGATTTCGTTTCCGTAATGGACACCTAGGTGTACCAACAGGGACCGCAGGTTGGCGGAAAGTATCTTTGGAAATAGACAAGTAAGCTGGGCGTTGTCTAAATTTAGCCCTTATAAATCTCCGAGTCCCAATGGCATCTATCCGTGCCTTCTTCCACAGGGTCGAGATTATATTGTTCCACAACTGTCCGGGGTTTTCAAATCAATCCTACTGGCAAGTCACATACCGAAGGCTTGGTGTATGGTTAAGGTGGTTTTTATACCAAAGGCTGGTGGTAGATCTGAACATCTTCCAAAATCATTTAGACTAATCAGTCTCAGCTCGTTTTTCCTGAAGACGATGGAGAAACCGATGGATGGGTACATTAGAAGGAATTTCCTAACAGTGTATCCCATTCATAAGTTACAATTTGCCTACCAGACAGGCAAATCGACGGTAACTGCCATACACTACTTGTGTACTGATATACAGAAGGCTATAAGTAATAAAGAAATCGCCCTTTGCGCTTTTATAGACATTCAGGGAGCCTTTGATAATACATCGTACAACGCAATCGGCAACGCTCGTGATAGGAAGGGTCTTCCGAAAATTATAAAGAACTGGACGTTAGAGATGCTGTCATCCAGAGTGGTTGAGTTGGACTTATGCGGTGCATCGAAAAGCATAAGAGCAACCAGAGGCTGCCCACAAGGTGGCGTTCTATCGCCTTTTCTGTGGACATTGGTGATCGATGAACTGCTTGAACAACTCAACAACCTGGGATTTCGAACATATGGTTACGCCGACGATCTTGTCATATCTGTGACAGGATGGGAAGACGGAATCATATCGGAAAGGATGCAAAAGGCTCTAAACCTAATTAGCGGATGGTGCGGGGACAGGGGGCTGTCTATTAACCCGAGAAAGACGGTCATTGTACCTCTTACCAGAAGAAGAAAAGTGAAACTTGAGGAACCCACATTGAATGGCTCGATTATCAATTTCTCTGGCGAGGTGAAATACCTTGGGGTTATTCTTGATAAGTCATTCATGAATAAACATGTTTCCTACAGCACCAACAAAGCCATTAGAGCACTTCATGCTTGTCAACGGCTATTTGATAGGACTTGGGGACTCAAACCGAAGATGATATATTGGTCTTTTATCACCGTGATGAAACCAATACTGACATACGCCGCACTGGTTTGGTGGCCAAAAACTGAACAATCCACTACCAGGGCACTTCTGGACAAGGTTTATCGCCTTGTGTGTATTTCGATCAGGGGGGCAATGAGAAATTGTCCAACACATGCTCTGGGTGCCAACTTGCACATTCCCCTTCTGCACATTATTGTGAAGGAGGAGGCCCGCAGGAGCGCACTACGGCTACCTGACATCTCCAATTTGAAACCTGGAGATCTGGTTGGTCACATGAGCATACTAGGACATCTCCTGAATGACCCATACATAAGGGTGAATGATCAAAAACAACGAACACTAGTTTTGAACAGAAACTTTGATGTTCTCATTCCTGAAAGGAGTCAATGGCTTAACCACACTTCACGGCACGAAGACGCTGACCAGGTCTGGTTCACTAACGGCTCCAAACAGGAAAATGGGGATACGGGGGCAGGGATATATGGCCCTAACATTCAAAGGGCAATTCCCATGGATAAATACCCTACCCAAGCGGAGGTCTATGCCATATTCATATGTGCTAGGGAATTTTTGAGGAGAAGATATAAGAATATTTATATCTATCTGATATCTGATAGCAAGGCAGCGGTCAAGGCCATAACCTCGTATGAGATCAGGTCAGGGGTTGTTATGGACTGTGTTACATCGCTGATAGAACTGGGCGCTCAGAACAGGCTGACGTTATGCTGGGTGCCTGGCCATAACGGCCACGCTGGGAACGAACGGGCTGACTGTCTGGCGAACAGAGGAGCCCATCGTAGATTCATAGGACCGGAACCCTTCTTTGGCATCTCAGGAGGATATGTCAAAAAACAGAGTGACTCCTGGGCTCGAGTGGAGTTTAATCGCCACTGGAAAGTCCTTCACGGCCTAAGACAGGCAAAACGTTTCATTACGTTATCTCGGAACAAATCCCAAAAATTAATTCTGATGGACAAGAATGACCTCAGATTTTTAACGGGTTGGTTTACCGGACACTGCGGTCTCCGACGACACCAGTTTGCCATGGGCAATTCTGAGACCAGAGTATGTAGACTCTGCGGAGCAGAGAAGGAGACACCGGAGCACGTTCTCTGTGACTGTCCGGCAGTGGCGTCGTGCAGGAGGAGTTTCCTCGGAGGCAATTTCATGAGTTCAGGGGAGGTGTACGATATCTCACCGGGTAGAGTAATTGGCTTTATTCGCAGCCTCAATCTACATCAGTGAACACTTGGGCTGCACAAAAGATCCTTTGGGTCGCGGTGCTTATGGCCTCATATAATAATAATAAATTTATTTTTTATTAATATTATCAGTTTGAGTTTCTTGCCAAATCGGCCAACAAAAATCTACAAGCATCCCTTCCGATGGGTGTCCATTATATGTAACATACCTTGATGGAACCTTTCATGCTGTTCGTCAGCACTAAGATTATCTGGAAAAAAAATCTAGATGCGAGTCCAAAAAACTAATTTTAAGGGACCTATTACACTTTAGAGCTTTGTAGGCAGAAAGTAGTTCTTCGATGATTGCATGGTAGTTTTCAGCTTTTCTGTTTCCCAAAAAATTGTGGCACACATTCACAAAACCAGCCATGCTCTTGCTTCCACATCGTTCAATTTCGTTCTACAGACCTCGTCCTTTATTAGGTTTCGTATTTGTTCACCTACAAATGTGCCTTCTTTTACTTTTGCAACGCTGATTCTAGGAAATTTGCTCTTAATGTATAGAAAGCCTTCACCGTCCTTGTTCATTGCTTTGACAACATTTTTCATAAGGCCTAGCTTTATATGAAGAGGACGCAGAAGAATTTTTTCTTTTTGAATTAAAGGTTCTTCTACTGCATTTTTTTCTCCTAGAATAAAATTTACTCTTTTCTTCAAAATTTTAACATTATAGTGTTTTTCTTTCGCGCGGATATCCCATTCACAACAGCAAAAAACTTCAACTTTGCAATTCGTATAACATTGCTACGACTTTCAAATCTGCGCATAAGTTCCATGACTTATGTGAATATTTAATATTTTGTAGCATCATCTTCATGCTACAATAGCTTTCTTTCATATTTATTGTATACGCAAGTGGCACCGATGGAAATTTGTTGCCATCGTGAAGTAAGACGGCTTTCAAACTTGTCTTGGATGAGAGAATAAAAAGCCGCCAATCCTCAGATTTATCACTGAAACACTGTTGTCGCAAAAGTCCATCAGCATTATCACAAAGTACCAAATCTCCCTCTCTGCTGAAATAACTCAAAAAAGCTTGTTCTCTATTTCGAAAGCACGAGACTTTCACGTCCTCTTGCACCAAATTCCATTGTTTTCATTTGGATGCAAGAAGCTCAGACTTGTTTTTTGAGAGGCCTAATTCACGAACTAAGTTATTCAGATCAGTTTAATTCGAAAAATAAGGTTTACTCGTTGAACTTCCGTTTTGGCATAACTGGATTGAGTTGTTGCAGAAAACCAATCTTCTTCATCGTTTGTAGGAGGCAACGGAGATAATATTTACTTATAAAATGGTTGTTGTACTTAGAACGTTTTTAATGTTCTTGAATTTTTGAATCCTGCGTTCTCTAATTTAAATACTGTCAAAATTTTTGGTTAAGATGGGCCGATCCGTTCCAAAGTTATAGGCATAAATATATTTAGACTACACATATTACATAGACTACACACAAAACTTTGAGAGCTCGTAACTCAAAACTCACATATTCGACTTAGAATGTTATAGAATGGAGGCATCGATATATACTGCTACAATAAATACTAGAATTTACCCTAATGTTTTCGATTTGAAATCACAAGTAAATAAAAAATACTATTTATAGTTTTTAATTCCAAGAGGCACGCAAAATACCGTTGTACTTTAGTTCCATTACCTGCTCACCTAACGAAATGCTATCGTCATATGTAAGGTTGGTTGCATTACAATATTAGGTACCTGCAGTAAATTGACAATAAAATCCAAATTTTTTAACCGACTTTTATCGTTTATAGCTTATTATACCCTCCAAAAAAGAATTTGGAGGGTATATTCACTTTGTCATTCCGTTTGTAACGTATCGAAATATCCATCTCAGACCCCATAAAGTATATATATTCTTGATCAGTGATGAAATCTAAGACGATCTGAGCATGTCCGTCCGTCCGTCTGTGGAAATTACGATTCAGTCCAAACGAAAAAAGCTAGACGCTTGAAATTTGGTATAAATATATTCTAAAGCTTAGAGCAGGTTAAGTTCGGAGATGGGTCAAATCGGGCAAGGGGGAAAAAACTTCCCCTAAGAATAACTAAACCAACCCAGAGAAAATAATATCATTTTTAAAGTTTTTTGGTTATTTTGTTAAGCAAATGATATATTTTTATGTAAAATCTGGTCCAACGCCTTAAACTGGAGCCATAAAATAAAAATAAATTATTTGTGAACCCCGCCCACTTTAGTGGGCGTTATTATATGCAAAAATAGCATACAAATTTAACAAATTGTTTTACTTAAGCCTACATTCCTTAAAAACAAAATTTTTAAGCTTTAATGACGAAGCTGAGACGATACCTGGTACTCCTCTGCCCTACCTCCTACTCCCACTTCACCCCCTAAATGACCCTACCAAAAAATTTTTGTTTTAAATTTTGTATGTAATCATCCCAAGCATTTATTTTTAGAGTTTTATGACTGCCTGTTTCTGCCCTACCCCCTTTTCCCCGTAAATGAGCCTATAAAAAAATAAAAAAAATTATTTTGTATTTAACTATGCCAAGCATTTATTTTTAGAGTTTTATGACAAAGGTGAAGTGTTTCCACCACAGCCCTTGCCAGAGCGACCCCGCCAAAATACAGTTTTTATACCCTCCAAAGAGAATTGGACCCTATAAAGTAAAGATTAGTGATGAAGTTTAAGATGGTCTAGCAATGCCCATACGTTCGTCTGTGGAAAACATGATATTGTCTATTTTTTAACCCCGCTCCGTTTAGTGGGCGCTGACGTATGATATTATATAAAGAAACTCTGTCCTACCAAGTTATAAAATGTTTAACTTGGTAGGACAGAGTTTCAGTTACTAAATATTTGGAGGGTATTTAAGATTCAACCCGGTCGAATATAACGTTTTTACTTGTTTCACTTTCTTTTGGCATTTTTCAATTTGACTTAAAAAGTTTGCTATTTTCTTCACGTTGAATTTATTATTGACAATTTTTTCCAAAGCAAAATTATCTGTCAAAAATTGCACAAGAAAAACGTGTCGCAAATTTAAGTAGTTGCGCAAATGGAAAATTTAAGCGTTTAAATGAAAACCCTTATGAAGTTAGTTAATTGTTTTTTTTTTTTTTTGGCTATCAACTGACGTCGTACTGAAAACGATCTTTTTAAAGCTGTACTGTTTGAAGGAGTAGCTAATACTCTGCAGTTCATGTTATAATATAACGGAAACTTTTTATACCCTCCAAAAAAGAATTGGAGTGTTTATTCACTTTGTCATTTCGTTGGTAACGCAGCTAAATATCGATCTGAGATCCCAGTGATGAAATCTAAGACGATATGAGCATATCCGTCTGTGGAAATCACGATTCAGTCCAAACGAAATGAGTCAGACTCTTGAAATTTTTTTACGAATATATATTGAAAGATAGTACAGGTGAAGTTCGTAAATGGGCTGAATCGAACCAGAGGGGAAAAAGTTCCCCTAAGAAGAACTAAGTCAACCTCTAACAAACAATAAAATTTTTAAAGTTTTTTGTAATTTTGTTAAGCAAATGATATATGTTTATGTCAAAGAAGGTCCAACTCGTTAAACTTGGAGCCATAAATTAAAAAAAAAAATTTTGGGCCCTGCTCCTTTAGTGGGCGTTATTCTATGCAAAAATAGTGTAAACAAAGCAATATACAAAGCCAATACTTTCGTCTGTGGAAAACATGATATAGTCTATTTTTGGACCCCGCTCCCTCTAGTGGGTGTTGACGTACGATATTACATGCAAAAATAGTGTAAATATTGAACAATTGGTATTCCTTTAGCCTTGAGATGTTCTTTGGTCTTGCAGAGGTGAAACGTTTTCCCCACCGGCCCTTCCCGGAATGACGCTGTTAAAATAGAGTTTTAAAATTGGGTACACAGATGTCTTAACTGTCCCACCTAGTTAAACATTTTAAATTTGCTTACTAAATATTTGGAGGGTATTTAAGATTCGACACGGTTGAATATAATGTTTTTACTTGTTTTTATTATTATTGTTTTTTTTATTATATATATGTATATGGATCACAATCCTTACTGACAACACATAAAAAATAGTTGAAAAATAATAGACGTAATCATAAAAAACTACTCGTAGTTATTCAAAGAAATAATTATATTATTATATACGAGTATATACATATTATATTATTAAGAGACATATCAATAATGTTACACAATTCGTTAAAGTTATCACAATTTTACGAAATGGATCGGCAATTGTGTAATTTTACCAGAAAATTCCAGTACCAGTGAACGGTATTGTCGTAAGGAACGATGCGTTATATTAAGTGGCAGTTGGTTGATCAAGAACTCGGAACAAATGACACTATTTACGATTTCAATAATAAATATTACATTCAAATCTTTTTTCCGACTCTTTAACGTAGGAAGTTTAATTAGCCGTAGTCTGGGTTTAGAGGATGGCAATTTGATATACGGTTGGGATAAATATTACGTAATACGAAGAGTAGGAATTGTTTCTGAACCGACTCTAGGCGATCACAGAATTTATTATAATGAGGATCACAGGCGACGGAGCAATACTCCAGAATAGGCCTGATGAGAGAAGTATAAAACTGTCTCGTTACTGAAGGATCATTAACTTCTTTGGTCCATAGCTTCATGAAAGCCATTACATCACGAATCTTATTAATACATTTATTTATGTTATTTGTAAAAATAAGTTTAAGACGCACTCCAACAAATACTCTCCTAAGTGAAACATCCACTTGAGTTAACTTTTCTGGAAAATTGCATATGCTTACATTTTTGAAGATTTAAAGCCAATAGGTTTTCATTACACCCAAATAAAAAATGAATTCAGGTCACGCTGTAAATATCCTTGGCTAGGTTGAGTATCTGAGCTCAAAAATATTTTGACATCATCGGCATTGATTAGTATTAAAGAATATTGTACAGAGGATGGTAAATAATTAATATATAGTATAAAAAGAGTGAAATCAAGATGGCTGCTTTGATTTAACATCAATAGTTCTAGAAAGTACATTGTTGAAACAAACTCGTTGCTCTCGGCCTTCTAGATACGATGAAATCCAATTGAAGAATCTGTTATAGAATCCCATTATATATAGTTTCTTCAATAAAAGGCTGCGATTAACTCTATCTCAGGATTTACTAAAGTCAGTGTAAAAGACATCTGTGTATTTTCCATTTCTGATTCGGTAATTAATTATTGTAGTTAAATGCAATAGATTAGTTGAAGTAGAGAATCTCTTACGAAATCCATGTTAAAACGATGTAATTTGATGGCAGAGAGGCTTAAAAATATTTACATTATTCGAAAAGTTTTGGGATATTACTTAACTTTGATATATTTTTTTTATATATTGCATTTTGTTACATCTGACTTACAACCTGATTTAAATAACGGAATAACAAAAGAATATTTCCATAGTTTTGGAAAATATTCACACTTAATAGTGAGAGGATAACTTAATTTTTAAGCATATTTTATAAGAATACAATCAGGAATACCATGCGGTCCACTGAATGTTGAAGATTTAAGATTTTTTATAAAAGATTTAAGATTTTTTATAACATTAACTGTATTGATACAGGGAAGTAAAAGTGGTTGTTGTTCTTGTATAGGAAAAGGATAGTAGGAGATGTGTTATATTTATCATCAGAATAAGTTGGGACGAAGAAATCAGCGAACATACTGCAAATTACAGTCGTATCAGAAGATTGTGTACCAGAATGGTTCATAGTAAAGGGGTAGATATTTGATATTAAGAATTTTGTAAAAAGATTAGGGATTGTGTTTGATATTTTGCTCGATTTTAATACGGCCTCAAGTTAAGTATATTATATTCAGACCTTAATTTGCAACCCTTGATGAATTCATTTAGGAATGAGGTAGATTTATATATATAATGTTTGTTTTTTGTTATTCTTTAATCTTAATAAAGCTTTAGAAGGCCAAAAAGGGCCAGATGATCAAGTAACAAAGTGGTGCAGTATGCATTGATTCATATAATCCTTCAAAATACTGTAAAATGATTTGACAATTGGGTGGTCTGTTTATAAATTCCGGTATTAGGGCATGGTTGGTTGGTTGGTTGGTTTGTATACGTGGCTGCCTGTAACCCACAAGCATTCAAGTAGGATTTCTGAGATCCCGTTTTGAAAGACCACTCCACTCGTCAGTGTCAACCTATGTAAAACCGAATCCAGGTCTCGGATACGCTGATGGATGCTAGGTCCAACCTGTCGCATAGAGGAATCTAATAAGGTCAGCTAGACCTATACCTGATAGCTCCGATATTACACTGTTGCCTAAGATTCTGTGTCTCGTATGGTGCAATGCCGGGCATTCACAAAGGAAGTGATAAACTGTCTCTTCCTTGCCCTGATCCATTCATTTTTCAAATTTCAATTTTCATAATGTAGACAGGAAAGAAAAAAGTTTCAATTTTGAAATGTTTTTAATATGTACACGGAAAAGACATATACTTAAATTTACTAAAATTTGTATATAGAAAAAAATTACTTATTTTTAATTTTATTAATTACATTTTTATCGTTTTAGTTTACATAGATATACAGTTTTAACATAGCTAACATTTCATTTTCGTTTTTAATTTAAATTAACTAAATGATATAATATAAAATAACAAATATAAATATAACAAAAGAATGAATTTAATTTTACCAAACAAGAAAATTATTATATTATATAGCAGAAGTAGCTATATAATTTGACTAAATATATTATATTATGTAGCAGAAGTTGCTACGTAATTATACTTAAATATGATATATTTTATAGCAAAATTAGCTTTATAATGTACTAAATATATTACATAAAGTGGATTGAATAAATTAATAAATCCAACGCCATTTTAGGTTAGAAATTTTTTCACAAAAATACTTACACTTTCAAGATTTTCGATGATATAATTTTGATGTGCTGGTTCACTATTTCTAGATGCGCAATTCCTTGAAATAAAACCCTGTTGAATATTAATATTTGTTTTTATTTTAAAAACGCTAAGACCAAAATCCTTTGTTATAAACTTACTTGATCAATATATTCAGCTCTGAAACGTTTCCAAAACAAGGCTCGATCCGATAGATTTTTTATAATTTCTGCAATTCCATAGTAGTCCGAACTTTGAAAAGCCTCTAAAATAATTTCAGAATCTTAAAAAAACAAAATTTAAGAACGATTTTATAATTACTTTTATTATTTAAGTGCTTCCTTTCTGTAACACAATCTTCGTCAAACTGAGAAAAATTAAAGATATAGGGGTGTGCTACCGATTGTTTTAGCAAATTTTTATAAAAACATGTATATATATAACAAAGATATTTAAAATAATATTAGCCGATAGTAATTTTTATATTAGTACCTACGTAAGAATTAAAAATTATGTGAGTAACTTTACTATAAATTTAAGCAAAATTTGATATATGAAATTTCATTGCTTCCCATTATTTGCTTATAACTTACCTTTATATATTTTTATCAATTGGGGATATCCCATCCATATTAATTTTTCCACATCCATAATTAATTTCTTTTGTTTTCTTTTCAAAATTATTCTTTAATTTTAAATGCACTTTACTTTAATTTCTATAAAAGAAATGCTTTTGACCACGTGCCATTCAGAATGAATAACAAAGTACACTAATAAAGCTTAATCAGATGTTAAAGCAGCAATGTTGTGTCACAATTTTTGCTACAAAAGTAATATTTATGAATACAGAGCACACTAATACAGCTTATTAAGTTGCTAAAGCAGTAATGTTTTGTTATAATTTTTGCTACAATTCTCACTATATTCAGATAAATTTTTCTGCATAATATGTCTTTGCGTATGCATTGTATTTAACAAAATATTCGCACTGTGGATATATTTTATTGTGTACAAATATAGTATATTTAGCTATACCAACTATATAATTGGTCACGAAAAATCTAAGCCATAACAAATATTTATTTATTGTTATACTTTGCAGGAAGTAAAACGATAAATATTTCTGATTTAGATTGTTAATTTTTTCAACGCGCTTAAGTTCGAATCTGCATGACTGCAAATTATTTTTTATATTTTTTATATTAATAAAAGAATTTGTTCAAATTCTATTTATTATTCTATATTAAGATTGGAATATTAAGAATATATTCAATAATCATCAAACCAGCAGAACGGATCAGTACTGATTTCGAGGCCGCTACGCCATCTCATCAGCGTTCTTTGTTCAATTTTTCCACTTTTGCAAGTGGTGCTAGTTAGTGGGAATATCAACGATTTATCCAATATTTTAACGAAAATTGAATATGAGAAGTTATCACATTCATATTTTTAAGTTATTACATTTTTGGTTAGTACGAAATTCCCCAACCCTGACGATTTATATTCCCAATATTCCATGTACTCTTTCACTTTTTCCAGAGCCATCGGCTGCTGATAACTAAAGCTTCTTTATTATTTATGTTCAAGTAATTGAATTTAGTTGTCAATTTACAATGAACAAGTGCGCGTGCCCCCGCAATGTTTTAAATTATGTATGAATTTGAATTAGTCGAACTTTCTTATGTAAATTGTTCATTTTTTCAACGGGCTTAAGTTCGAATCTGCATGACTACAAATTATTTTTTATTATTTTTTATTTTTTTTTTATATTAATAAATGATTTTGTTCAAATTCTATTTATTATTATACCCTTCACAAAAAAGTGAAAGGGTATATATAGGTTTGTCATTCCGTGTGTAATTTCTTCGATATGCACATGGGACCCCATAAAGTATATATATTCTGGATCCTTATGAATAGCGATGACGATTGAGCGATGTCCGTCCGTCCGTCTGTACGTGAAATCGGTTTTCCCAAGCTCCCAGAAGAGCTAGAGACTTCGTTCTTGGACCGTTGGATTGGAAATGAACTTAAACAGGCTGCTATTGAAATTCAGAAAGATCCGAAGTATGGTTCCAGAGCTGGGAAGCTTACACCTATTTCTCGACGCAAAATTTTTACCAAAAATGAATTATTTTTTTAATGTTTGTAAATTAAACCTATTTCGTGCTTTAGGGAGCCTCAATGGTCTATTAAAAACTAAAAAAATAAAAAAATTTTTCCAGGGATGGGAAATAAAAAAATTTTTTTTCGGCTTATTCCGTATTTTGTAGTACATGTAGTATCTAAAATTGTTAAAAATTTTAAGTTTTTCTTTAACAAAACCACTTTATACGTCATGAAGATTTGCATTGGCAAAAAAAAATTTTTGTTTTTAAATTCAAATTTTACTTCCAGGGTTGGGAAATTGCATTGTTTTTATAAGTGAAAGTAATGAAACAGGTCTAGCAAAGCCCCCAGAAGAGATAGAGACTTCATTCTTGGACCGTTGGATTGGAAATGAACTTAAATAGAGTGGTGTTAAAATTCAGATAGATCCGAACTATGGTTCCAGAGCTGGGAAGCTTGCACCTATTTCTCGACGCTAAATTTATACCAAAAATAATATATTTTTTTTAATGTTTGCAAACTAAACCTA
This sequence comes from Linnaemya tessellans, assembly GCA_951800035.1. Classification (NCBI taxonomy): domain Eukaryota; kingdom Metazoa; phylum Arthropoda; class Insecta; order Diptera; family Tachinidae; genus Linnaemya; species Linnaemya tessellans. The sequence goes on along the minus strand of OX637534.1, from coordinate 63,491,969 downwards.
TTTCGTGCTTTGGGAAGTCTCAATGGTGTATTAAAAACTAAAAATATAAAAAAAAAATGTTCAGGGTTGGGAAATAAAATTTTTTTTTTTCGGCCCATTCCGTATTTTGTAGTACATGTAGTAACTAAAATTGTTAAAAATGTTAAGTTTTTCTTTAACAAAACCTCTTTATACGTCATGAAGATTTGCATTGGCAAAAAGAAAAGAAAATTTTAGATTCAAATTTTGCTTCCAGGGGTGGGAAATTGAATTTTTTTTATACATGCAAGTAATCAAACAGGCAATCGATGTTGTTGTTTTTTGTTTTTTGCCAACTAAAACAGTCGTATAATTTAGGAAGAACAAAATTGGTATCAAAAATTCAAAAATAAAAAATAAAATTTCGAATCCAGGGATGGACAAGTGCAATATTTTATGGTACATGAAAGTTACCAAAATGGTAAAAAATTTGCAATTTTTTGTAAATAAAACTACTTTATACTTCAAGAAGCATTGCACTGATAAAAAAAACAGACAAAAAAAATTTAAATTTCGTTTCCAGGGTTAGAAAAATTAAATTTTTTTTGGTACATGCAATATTTTGTAGTACATGTAATAACCAAAATGGTTGCAAAATTCGACTTTTTCTTAAACAAAACTACTTTATACCTCATGAAGATTTGCATTGATAAAGAAAATTTTAAAAAATTTAAATTTCGCTTCCAGGGTTAGGAAATTGAAATTTTTTTAAACATAAATGTAACCAAAAAGGCAATTGACGTTGTTTTTTTTTGCTAATTAGAGCTGTTTTATAATTCAGGAAGAACAAATTTGGTATTAAAATCTTAAAAATCAAAATTTCGACTCCAGGTTTGGACATATGATATATTTTATGGTACGTGAAAGTGACCAAAAAGTTTAAAAATAGTATTTTTTTTGTCAACTAAAGCTATGTTACGCCTCACTAAAAATTGCATTGGTAAAAAAATAAAAATTCGCTTCCAGAGTTGGAAAATCGAAATACTTTTCGTACATAATAGTACATACATAAATTAAAAATTTTGTGTTTTTAGTGAATTAAAGCTATTTTATATATCAGAAAAAATTAGATTAGTATTAAAAAATTAAGAATTCGGTTCCAGGGTTAGGAAGTTGACATTTTCTGATTCATAAAATCAGCCATTTTATTTGTTATTTTTGATTTTTATGATGAATTATACATACTTTATTTATCAGAAAGAAGTAATCTGGTATTAAAAACCAAAGACGATTCTACGGTTGGACAATTAGAACTTTTTGGGGTACATGAAACGGATTTTTTGTTTTGTTTGTAAATTAAATATATATAATATTTTCGAAAGACGTTCATAGGTATTAGATATAAGAGAAGCCAAAAATTTAGCTTCCTAGCCGAAAAATTTAAACGTTTTCTTAAATATAAAAGTAACCGATAACATTATTTTGATATTTTAATTAAACCTACTTTCTGTTTTGGCAAGAAAGAAAGAAAGAAGAATTACATCTGTGAAGGGTATATAAGATTCGGCACAGCCGAATATAGCGCTTTTACTTGTTTTATATTAAGATTGGAATATTTTCCGATGGCTCTGGAAAAAGCGAAAGAGATATATGGAATATTGGGAATATTAATCGTCAGGGTTGGGGAATTTCGTACTAACCAAAAATGTAATAACTTAAATATATGAATGTGATAACTTCTCATATTCAATTTTCGTTAAAATATTGGTTAAATAGTTGATATTCCTACTAACTAGCACCACTTGCAAAAGTGGAAAAATTGAACAAAGAACGCTGATGAGATGGCGTAGCGGCCTCGAAATCAGTACTGATCCGTTCTGCTGGTTTGATGATTATTGAAAATATTCTTAATATTCCAATCTTAATATAAAATAAATAGAATTTGAACAAATTCAATTATTAATATAAAAAAAAAATAAAAATAATTTGCAGTCATGCAGATTCGAACTTAAGCCCGTTGAAAAAATTAACAATTTACATAAGAAAGTTCGACTAATAAAAATTCATACATAATTTATTTCTGATTTAGAAATAATTATGTTAATTTTAACCATAAATATTGACAAATTTTGAAATAGTTTGGCTGCTATATTTTATAGCAAAAATTCAGTAGGACGTTTTTTCTGTGTATGAAAAAATTTTTCATTCATTTTAATTTTTATATAAAAACAAAAAACAACATTAATATTTATACTTTATATCATTTACAAATTTTCTTATTGTTGAAATATTATAAATAATTTTATCCTGAAGAAGATATCCAGAAGATATCGAAATATTGATATAAATATAAAATAATTAGTTTTATAGTTATTATTTTATAAAAATAAGCCTCAAGCTCAATATTAATTAAAATAAAATTGTTATTATTATTAATAGGCAGTACAACTTGATTGGCGCTTGATGTATCCAGATTACGGAAATCAGTAAACAACTTTTTCTTAGTTTCAAAAGCCTTTTTTGGGTCAATACGACGTTTGTACCCAGTCACCAGGTTGGTCTTGAAGATCTAGAAGTTTAACTTGGACACCTTCGTATGGTTGAAAAATCCGAACAAGAACAGGATATATTTTTTTATTGCCGTGATTTGAAGCATCAGTTAAAATTGTGAAACATGTAGACTTTGCAAGATCATGTTTTAATTTTTGGATTGCTTCACACACCAAGACATTAACTACAATTGCTTCCGTTTTCGTACGAGCGCATCTAAATTTCTGATCAAAACAGGCATGGATTAACCTTGATGCACAATCGTTTGAGCGAAAACTGTGATTTTCTTGCACTGTGTGGTAGGCCCAAACGCCTTCCGCAGCTGCAATTTGTAAATCCTTTGATGTTGGATCGTCCAATTTCTTAAAAAAGTTTTTCATTGATGAGCTTGAAGCGGCTGCATTATATGCATTTCTATGTTTTTCTGATTTTATGTGACGCTCGACATTAGCGGCGCCACTATGGGAGACACTTTTCACATCTGACTCCTGAAGGAGCATTTACAAGTTCAATAAAAGGATATTTTGTTTTTAAATTGTCACTAAAAGCACATTTACGTTTCGGCATGTTTAAATACGATGGTAAAAAAGCGTTTGCACGAAAACAATTTTTTTTCTTTTAAAGATTAAACTTTTAAAAGGTTTACAAGCTTTTTTATGCAAATTTGAAGAAAAACAAATAAGCCGATTAATAGTTACGGTCGCCGTTGACTCAGGCGAGATTTTGTCGTTTATACTTTTTGATCTACACGAGCAATTTGAAAAAAAGTTTGCTTTCTTATTTCTTGTTTAATCTATTGCCCTATTTTGGAAAAAAAGCGTACGGAATAAAAATGTTTAAATTTTCAAACATGTTTATTATGCTACAGGAAACCGGGACAATTTCCCATTTTAAAGCTACCTTCCGGGACACCGGGACAGTAAACTGGAAATCGGAACTGTCCCGCCGAAATCGGGACGGATGGTCACATTATGTATGAGTGGTCTGTGAGTTGCGTAGTTTTGTTTCTGCTTGTGCTATGTGGGTATGTTTATGTGTATATTTGTGTGTATGTTGCTGTGTATATTGGTGTACATGTTTAGCTTTTGTTAGCAGCGAATACTTGCGTACAATATCATTAAGAATAACATCATCATCCCTTAGCATTGATGTTGCTAGGTTTTTTTCGTTGTTGTTATTTACACTTATTATTGCACAGCCTCGAATGATCTTGTATATTCTCAGCGATGTATCCAGAATATTCCATTTCCGTTAATTCAAATATTATCTGCATTGTGTTGACCAGGGTTGTAACATTTTGACAACTAGAGATGATTTGGTAGTGCTGCCAAGTACATATAGCCGCATTGTCGTTATATTTGAATCTATTTTTAAACTTTGTAACACTGCCGCCCACTTAAGCCTGTTCGACCCGAATAGGCATACAATCACCTCTTTCATAGTGCGCCAATCGTTCGAGATATACCATCTTCATTTTCGACCTTGTGCTAATATACCTCTGTATCCGGTACACAACGTCATTCACTCTCTTAATCACTTTATACGGGCCATCCCAGTGAGTCTGTAATGTTTTAATTCCGTCCCGAAGATAATTTTAGCTGGCGTTCTCGATGTGGAGTCGTGTACAGCTGACCTATATGCCATCAAAAATTTGGGAATGTGCTCGTCCCAATCCCTCTGATGGTTGCTTACCACTTTTCGCAGGTACTCTTCTAAGGTGCGATTGAACCTCTCTACCATGCCATCAGACTGTGGATGCAACGGCGTTGTTCTGGTTTTCTTTATCCCATATAATTCGCACATTTCCCTGAATATGGCAGACTCGAAATTCCTTCCTTGGTCGGAATGTAATTCTATTGGGACACCATAGCGACATACCCAGTTGTTGACGAATGCATTTACAACTGTCCTTGCTTATTGGTTAGGTATAGCATATACCTCTGGCCATTTACTGAAATAGTCCATTACCACAAGAACATAACGATTTCCGGCTTCAGTGACGGGAAAAGGACCTGCTACATCCATTGCGATCCGCTCGAATGGTGCTCCTGCGTTGTATTGCTGTAGCTGTCCCCGGCTTCTTCTTACTGGGCCTTCGGCTGCTACGCACTGTGGGCAGTTTGCTATCCAGTCGGCTGCGGCTTGTTGACATCCAACCCAATAAAAACGCTGCTTCAGTTTCTCAAGTGTTTTCGTTACTCCAAGATGACCGCCACTAGGTCCATTGTGAAATTCTTGCAAAACTTTACTTATCTTGGAGCATGGCACAACTATCAAATTTGAAGTTGTTTTGCCATCTACACTTTCCCATACGCGGTATAGGCACCCTTTTATTACCTTGAGGCTGTTCCACTGAGCCCAATAAGATTTGACGAGTGGGCTCTCAGCCGAAATTTCATTCCGGGGCTGTCTTCTGTCCTCCTCTTTGGCTGCTATAATTTTCCCCAGTATACTGTCGTCCCTCTGTGCCGCTGACCAGTCTTCATCAGAGTCGATGTGCATTAGCCGAACATCAACAACGCCTTCCTTTTGTTCGGTTCTAACGCAATGTTTACACTCTAAACATCAGGGTCTTCTTGAAAGAGCGTCCGCATTGTTATGTTTTGTGCCCCTTCTATGCTGAATACTCAAGTCGTAGCTCTGCAGGCGCTCAATCCACCTTGCCAGTTGCCCTTCAGGATTTTTAAACTGCAATAACCATCTCAGTGCAGAATGGTCAGTCCTTAATGTAAAGTGTTGACCATACAGGTACTTATGGTAATGTTTAATGCATTCCAATGCTGCCAGAAGCTCACGTCGTGTCACACAGTAGTTCCTCTCAGGTTTTAAGAGTACACGGCTATAGTATCCTATGACTTTCTAAGTGCCATTAGCTACTTGCGATAGCACGCCCCCTATGCCATAGCCGCTCGCATCAGTATCCAGCACAAATTTTTCTCCAGGTATGGGATACGCTAGTACTGGTGACGTACACAATAATCCTTTAAGTTTCTGGAATGCCTTTTCCTGTGGCTCACCCCAAAGGTATGGTCTCGACTTCTTTGTCAGCTCATGCAGGCTTGCAGCTACACTGGCAAAATTTGGCACAAAGCGTCTGCAGTATGTACAAAGGCCCAAAAAGCTGCGCAATTCATTAAGATTTTTAGGTTGATGCCAGTCCCTTACTACTTGTATTTTATCTTCATCTGTTGAGATTCCGTCTGCTGTAACACGATGCCCCAAATACTTCACTTCTTCCTGGAACAATGCACATTTCTTCAGGCTGAGTTTCAATCCAGCTGATGATATCCGTTGAAGAACTTCTGCCATGTTTTTGAGGTGTTCATCAAAAGTTTTCCCCATCACGATTATGTCATCCAGATATACCAAGCATGTCTTCCAGTGGAGTCCTTTCAGTACCTTCTCCATTAGGCGTTCAAATGTGGCCGGAGCATTGCAGAGACCGAATGGCATAACTTTGAACTGCCATAATCCGTTACCGACGCTGAAGGCAGTTTTCTCCTTGTCTTTCTCTGCAATCTCCACTTGCCAATATCCGCTTCGCAAGTCTAGCGTTGAGAACCATCTCGTACCAGCTAGCGTGTCCAAAGTGTCATCGATTCTGGGGAGCGGATAGCTGTCCTTCTTGGTTATGTCATTGAGCTTCCTGTAGTCTACGCAGAATATAGTACTGCCATGTTTCTTTTTAACTAAGACTACTGACGAACTCCAAGGACCAGAAGATGGCTCAATTACGCCTTCACTCTCCATTTCTCTTACAAGCTCTTTGACTTCATCTCGCTTTGCTAGGGGTACACTTCTGAGTGGCTGTTTAATCGGCTTAGCTTCGCCTGTGTTAATTTCATGTTTAACCAATGCAGTTCTACCCTGGCTTTGGTTTCCCATGGCAAAGATACTGGCATGCCTTTTTAGCAACTGTTTGGCTTTATTTCTGTCTGTCGCTGACAGTCCTGCTACCCATTTTCCTACGTATTCCTCAAATTGTTCACGTTCTTTGGCGGACAAATTGGTAGGCTCTATCATCCTCTCGCAGTTTATTATTGCCTCTGCTGGAGTACACTGGCCAATATCGCAATTTTCTTTGATGACTTTTTCATGGTCTGCCAAGTTAAGTACTCTTATAGGGACTATTCCTCCTTTACTAGTTTTTACTAGAGCTTTTGCTGTTATAAGCTCTCTCTTTAGATCTGCTGGTTCTACAACCCACAACCGATTGTCCTCACAATCTCCCTTCATACGCGCCCATATAACTGTTTCAGACTGCGGCGGTAACGTCTGACTCTCAATAGCAAATACTTTTCTTACTTGCGGATTGCTGTCATACCCAACATCAAGAAGTATTTCCAAATTACGCCAAATCATCAGCTGTTGCCCCATGTGTAGATTAATGCCATGGTTAATCATAAAATCGGCTCCAATAAATACCTCATCGACAATATCGGCAACAATGAACACATGCCTCACGTTGATGTTGGCTATAGTCACCTTCAATTCAATCTTACCATAGACAGTGGCAGGCTCTCCAGTAGCCGTACGTAGCCGTATATTGCTTAAACGATCGCATTTCCCCTTTATTATATCGGGCATTATTTTTGACTGCGACGCCCCTGTGTCTATGGTAAGTACGTGCTTTTCCCCGTTGATGTGTCCAGACGCAGTAAGGTTGCTATTTTTCTGCTGCATCACTGATATGATATGGAGTATGGCCCTCGTTTGTGGGAGCTAGCTCTTGCCCCTTAGCGCTAGCTCGTTTTAGTTTAACGGGGACTCTTGTGATGTTGTTTGGTTCACCCGTTTGCTGTTTATTGGTGGCGAAACAGATCTAATTCTTTTTCTTGGTGCTTTGCAGCTGCGCTGAAAATGACCAATTTTCCCGCAGTTAAAGCACTTAGGCTTTTCTTTGGTAGCACTTTCCGCCAACAATTGTCGCATTGCTTCCTTAAAACTAGCAACTAGGCTGTTATCCTCCTCAGACAAAACCTCCACATTCCGCACCTTGGATATCTGCGGTTTGAAAACCATCCTTGCCAGCGCAAATGAAGCAGTCTCAGCGAAAGTGGATTTCTGAGTAGCGCACACAGCCAGTTTAACATCAGAGTCGTGAATGCCATTAACGAATGCCTCAGTTTTAAAGTGGTCCAGAAACGGGTGACTCTCGCCTGGATATGTGAGCTGCACTAAACGCTCGATTCCCATTGGGAAATCTTGTAGAGACTCGTTAGGCTTTTGAACTCTACATCGCAATTCCATTCTGTATAAATCGCGCTTGTGCTCACCACCATACTTGCGCTGCAATGCTGCCTTTATTTCATTATAGTGGTTTCTGCTGCTTAATGGCACGGTCTCAAGTACCTCTGCGGCTGTACCCTTTAAGGACAAAATCAACTCTATGGCCTTTTCTTCAGCATCCCATCCATTTCTACTAGCAACCGTCTCGAACTGGAATCTAAAGATACTCAGTGGTACGCTGCCGTCAAAGCATGGCGCTTTTATTCGCGCAGAAACCTCCGCAACTGCTCGTACTGGCCCGCCACTACACTCAAGGTTATGCACTTTGTCCTCTAGAGCATGCAATTTTTCTTCGAACTCTTTTGCATGCTGTTCCAGGCCACCGCTTTCTAGATATTGGACTCTATCTGCCAGCTCTGAGAATTTATTCTCAATAGAATCCACCCTCCTATTAATGGCCTCAGAAACCTCTACCAGAGTTTCGTTCGTGGCTCTATTTGACTCCAACAGTTTTGTTTCCACTCCCTGTATTTCGGCTACCAGCTTTTCAGTGCTGATCTTTGAGTTATGTTTTATTTCAGTTGTTTCGGCTACAAGCTTTTCACTGCTGATCCTTGATGCTTCCTGCAACTGCTGAGAGTTCTGTTTTATCTGGATCATCATTGCAGCGAACATTGAATTTATGTCCATGCTGCTGGTCGTAGCAGGAACACATACCTCTACATCGTCTTTGTCCTCAAACTCGTATGTCCCGATGTCCATGCCGCGATTCTTAAACTCATCTATCAGCCTCTTCTGCAGTTCAGCCTTGTTACCTGCTGTTGGCATTTCCCTCTTACTAAGCTCCTTTTTAGCTGTTCAACTTTTAGCTCATCAAATTTCATGATGATTTGTTATAATTATTTATTTTTTGTAATGTCCTTTTTTTTCTCCTTAAATTGCAATGTCCTTTTTAATTATTTTTGTAATTCCACTTCTGACACCAATTGTTACGTTTTTAGACCTTCTCGTAAAAACGCTTTTTACTTATCCTTCAAGGATTCGTTTAATTGCATCAAATTAAAAACACAGACAATTAATTTTAGAAATATAATGCGGCAACACTTTATTTACTACTTTATTAACACGAGTATTTGTACTACTAAACACTTAGCGATGTTAACACTTCTAGATTTAAAATCACACTGATCCCGCTGATCACTGGCAGCGACTTTATATAGCAAAATGACGTCGTCTGGTAACTTCGCGAAGCATCTGGTCATAGTTGTTGTTGGTTGTGCTTTACTTAACATGTAGCTATATACGTGTGTTTGTATATATGACAATGCTGGCTTGTGTGTTTTGTTTATGGTAACTATGTGCGGTTGTATGTATGAGTGGTCTGTGAGTTGCGTAGCTTTGTTTCTGCTTGTGCTATGTGGGTATGTTTATGTGTATATTTGTGTATATGTTGCTGTGTATATTGGTGTACATGTTTAGCTTTTGTTAGCAGCGAATACTTGCGTACAAGATCATTAAGAATAACATCATCATCTCTTAGCATTGATGTTGCTAGGTTTTTTTCGTTGTTGTTATTTACACTTATTATTGCACAGCCTCGAATGATCTTGTATATTCTCAACGATGTATCCGGAATATTCCATTTCCGTTAATTCAAATATTATCTGCATTGTGTTGACCAGGGTTGTAACATTTTGACAACTAGAGATGATTTGGCAGTGCTGCCAAGTACATATAGCCACATTGTCGTTATATTTGAATCTATTTTTAAACTTTGTAACAATATAAAATAAGTAAAAGTGCTATATTCGCCTGTGCCGAATCTTTAATACTCTTCACAGATGTAATTCTTTTCGTTAAAATTTTTCAGCTAGGAAGCTATTTCTAATACCCCTGAACGTCTTTCAGATATATTATATATGTTTAATTTACAAACAAGAAGAAAAAATCCGTTTCATGTCCCTCAAAAAGTCCTAATTGTCCAACCGTAGAATCGTCTTTTAGATTTTTTGTTTTGTTTTTAATACCAATTTATTTCTAACTGATATATAAAGTAATTCATCATAAAAATAAAAAATAACAAATAATATGGTTACTTTAATGAATCAGAAAATTTCGATTTTCCAACCCTGAAACCGAATTTTTAGTTTTTAAATTGTTTAATACCAATTTAGTTCTGAGCGAAACATAAAATATGTTTAATTCATTGGAAAAACCCAAAATTGGGAACTTATATGTTTACTTTTATGTACAAAAAAAAATTTCGATTTTCCAACCCTGGAAGGGAATTCTTAATTTAAAAATGTTTAATACCAATTTAATTTGCGAATTGTAAAATATGTTTAATTCACTGAAAAAAACCAAAATTGGGAATTTATGTGGGCACCAAATGTATGTACCAAAAATATTTCGATTTTCCAACCCTGGAACCGAATTTTTAATTTTTTGATACAATTTAATTTTTTATAAAATATAAAATAGGTTTAATTCACTAAAAACACGCAATTTTGAATATATGTGGGTACTTTTATTTTTTACCAATGCAATTCTTACTGAGGTGTAACATAGTTTTACTTGACAAAAAAATTAAAGTTTTTAAACTTTTGGTCACCTTCATGTACCTTGAATTGCAATTTCCCAACCCTGGAAACGCATTTTTATTTTTTTTACCAATGAAACTCTTAATGAAGCATGAAATAGTTTTATTTAAGAGAAACTTAATATGTAATTGTAACCATTTTGGTCACTTTCATGTGCCACAAAATATTGCAGTTATCCACCTCTGGAATCTAAATTTTGATTTTTTTTAATTTTTGATACCAATTTTGTTTTTACTGAACTAAAAAATAGTTTTAATTAGTAAAAAACCGACGTTAGAATGCCTTTTTGGTTACATTTATGGATAAAAAATATTTCAATATCCCAGCCCTGGAAGCGAAATTTTAATTTTTTTTACCAATCCTAGTCTTCATTAAGTATAAAGTCGTTTTATTTAAGAAAAACTTAAAATTTGCAACCATTGTGGTCACTTTCATGTACTATAATATATTGCATGTACCAAAAAAACTTTAAACTTATCAACCCTGGAAGTGAAACTTAAATTTTTTTGTTTTTTTTTACCAATAAAACTCTTCATGAGGTATAAAGTAGTATTATTTAAAAAAAATTTACAATTTTGAACCATTTTGGTCACCTTCGTAAACTATAAAATATTGCACTTGTCCAACCCTGGATTCGAAATTTTGATTTGTTTTTGGAAATTCTTTATAGCAATTTTGTTCTTCCTAAAATATAAAATAGTTTTAGCAAAGAAAAAAACAACGTCAATTGCCTTTTTGGTTACTTTTATGTATAAAAAAAAAATTTCAATTTCCCAGCCCTGGAAGCGAAATTTTAATTTTTTTGTTTTTTTTTTATCAGTGCAACGCTTCATGAGGTATAAAATAATTTTTTTTAAGAAACATATCAAATTTTTAACCATTTTGGTCACTTTCATGTACTATTAAATATTGCAATTGTCCATCCCTGGATTCGAAATTATATTTTTTATTTTTGAATTTTTGGTACCAATTTTGTTCTTCCTAAATTATAAGACAGTTTTAGTTAGCAAAAAAAAAAACAACAGCAACATCAGTTGCCTGTTTGATTACTTGTACGTATAAAAAAAATATGCAATTTCCCACCCCTGGAAGCAAAATTTGAATTCAAAAAAAATTTTTTTTTGCCAATGCAAATCTTAATGACGTATAAAGAAAAACTTTAATTTTTTTACAATTTTAATGACCGTTTAGGTCATTGTTATGTACCACAAAATATTGCAGTTATTCAACTCTGGAATCTAAACTTTGATTTTTTTTTTAATTTTTGATACCAATTTTGTTTTTCCTGAACTAAAAAATAGTTTTAATCAGTAAAAAAAACAACGTCAATTGCCTTTTTGGTTACTTTTATTTATAAAAAAAATTTAAATTTCCCAACCCTGGAACCGAAATTTAAATTTTTTAAAATTTTCTTTTTCAATGCAAATCTTTATGAGGTATAAAGTAGTTTTGTTTAAGAAAAATTGCAAATTTTTTACCATTTTGGTAACTTTCATGTACCATAATATATCCCTGGATTCGAAATTTTATTTTTTATTTTTGAATTTTTGATACCAGTTTTGTTTTTCCTAAGTGTTATAAGACAGTTTTAGTTAGCAAAAAACAAAAAAAAAACAAAATCAGTTGCCTGTTTGATTACTTTCATGCATAAAAAAAATTCAATTTCCCACCCCTGGAAGCAAAATTTGAATTAAAAATTTTTTTTGCCAATGCAAATCTTCATGACGTAGAAAGTGCTTTTGTTAAAGAAAAACTTGAAATTTTTAACAATTTTAGTTACTACATGTACTACAATATACGGAATAAGCCGAAAAAAAATTTTTGTTTCCCATCCCTGGAAAATTTTTTTTTTATTATTTTAGTTTTTAATAGACCATTGAAGCTTCCCAAAGCACGAAATAGGTTTAATTTACAAACATTAACAAAACTGCATCGGATAGCTAGCCGAAATTAACTCAATCTATTTGAATAAATAAAAACAACAACAAATAACATAAAAAATGAAAGGCTACTTTAAACACATCGCACTCAAATATGACAAGGAATTATGCAGAACAATGAAATGCTATTGTAATGAAGTAAAAAGATTGACTCAACAATATGAGAGACTAAACTTTTTATTGACATGTCGAAGAAATGGTATAATTCCAACACATACTTTTAACACGACAAAACAAGTTCAATTTCTCTTCTCGTCAATAACAATAAAGAACAAACTTAAAAATATTGAAAGCAATTTCCACAAAAAGCTTCTAAACTTAGAAATATCACAAACGAACACCAACATTCACCGAACGAAAAAACAATCGCAATGCTTGTTCAACAGCATCAAAAATATATTAACCACCAATGACTTTACAACTTTCATGAATAAACAAAAAGAAAGGGAAAAGCATATAAAAGCAAATATTAGGGAGGCGCAAAATAAAAAGTTCTTTGCACTTAAAGAGAATCAGTTTAAAAAACTAGGTTTTGTATATAACGAGGATTGGTTTGTAAACAACACTGAATTGGATATACCATGGCAATGTAAGTGGATACTATCGTTGGGGAAAAAATTCGCATTACCAATTACCGCAAAAAATTTTTCAACCGTACGCGTTATAGCAGATGTAGAGCAATGCATACAATCGCTAGAAGAAAACACACAAAAAGAAGTTGCTAGAATCAAATTAGCGAATAGACTTAGTATTTTTAAGAAAAACATCCGGAACACGGAACGTGAAAAACTCATTTTGTCGGCATTTAGAGAAACAAGGGATTTTATAAAAAGACATGATAACATCATTATTACCCAAGCTGATAAAGGTAACAAAACAGTGTTAATGTATAAGGAGGAGTATGAAACAAAAATGTCTAAACTACTTAACGACAAAGATACATATAAAATAATTAGAGATGATCCAACAAATAAATTACTAAGAGAAAATAACAAAATAGTATCACAATTATTCAAAAATGGCTGTATTGATAATTGGCAAAAATCAAAACTAATTCGCTCAGCAGCTACAGCCCCAAGAATATACGGATTACCTAAAATACATAAACCTAATACACCCCTGAGGCCAATAGTATCATCAATGCAAGTACCTTGCTATGAACTATCAAAATACGTGGGAACCATTTTAAGGAAAACCGTTTCTGATAAATACAATATCACTAATGCAATGCAACTTAAAGAACAAATGGCAGCCATTAAATTGGAAGAAAATGAAATATTGGTTTCTTTTGATGTTGTTTCTCTTTTTACTAACATCCCTACACATTTGGCAATTAGAAACATTATGGAAAAATGGGACGAAATCCAACAAATTACAAAAATAACACGAAAGAATTTTTTGGATATACTTAAATTTTGTTTAAACGAAAATAATTATTTTATATATGGCGAAAGAACGTATAAGCAAATTTTTGGAATGCCCACGGGGAACCCTCTTTCCCCAACAATAGCAGATATAGTTCTTGATAACTTATTGGACAGCACATTAGATATATTAAGAAAGAATAACGTTAATATTAAATATATCGTTAAATATGTAGATGACTTTCTAGCAGTCATAAAACGTGAAGATAAGGATGCCATTCTGACAGCGCTTAATAATTACCACCAAAAGATTCAATTTACCATGGAAATTGAAAATAATAGAAAAATTCCCTACTTAGACACAATGTTACATAGAGTACAAAATAAAATCGTTTTCGACTGGTTTGCTAAAGATACGTATTCTGGAAGAATAATGAATTTCCACACCAACCAGCCCAAAAGCCAAATAATGAATACCGCAAAAAGCTTTATCAGAAGAGTTTTTCAAATCAGTGATAAACAATTTCACAACAAGAATAAAAGCATAATATTCGAAACATTAAAGAAAAATAGTTTTCCCACAGATATCAGTAAGTTATTAATCGAAAATTCACAAAACCAACCAACATATACAAACCTACACAATGACAACACAACGTCTACAACACAAAATAGAAAATATTACAGCGTACCGTACATACCTAATCTTATTGATAATACAACAATAAGAAAAACAATAAAATCACCCACCATATGTTTTGCATATAAACCAAATCAAACAATAAACACAATATTCTCAAAAACAAAAACACCAATAGCAAAAGAACAAAAATGTAATGTTGTATACGAAATACAATGTAAAGGTGGAAATAATGATAATTGTGATCTTATTTACATTGGCACAACAAAAAGAAGTTTGAAAACGAGGATGGGAGAACATAAACTGGATATCACAAGGAAAAAAGAGACAACGGCATTGGCACAACATATGATACAAACTGGACATGCAGCTGACATTGATAATGTTAAAATATTGGACACAGAGAACATCACGAAAAAGAGATACACAATTGAAAGCTTACGGATACAACAGAAAATAAGCAAAACGATGAATTTAAAAGAAGACACGGATAATATTAACACAAATTACAGGGTGGTTCTAAACGAATAAAATTTAAGTATACTTTAGTTAAATTTTATACGAAAGCTTTCTAAGATGTGTAAAGTGGTTTTTTGACAAAAAAATTTGAACAAACAAATTTTTAATTATGTTAAACTATTTATAATTAACACAATTTTTAAAATGTTATTTAATTTCCTACAACTGTAAGTAATATATAAAAATATCCATAAATATTGTATATTCATAAAAGTTTTTATTGATTTAAATAGACGTTCCCTTGAAAAAGTAGACAAAGAATCTACGAAACGTCGGGAAAAAACTGTATTTAAAAGGAATTTTTAATTACATTAAAGATGAATTTTTGGTCAATTAGCTAAAAGTCACTACTCAAACAAATTAAAAAAAATAATTAATTTTTGGTATAAATTTTGCGTCGAGAAATAGGTGTAAGCTTCCCAGCTCTGGAACCATACTTCGGATCTTTCTGAATTTCAATAGCATTCTATTTAAGTTAATTTCCAATCCAACGGTCCAAGAACGAAGTCTCTAGCTCTTCTGGGGCTAGGGAAAACCCCGTACAGACGGACGGACAGATGGACATCGCTCAATCGTCATCGCTATTCATAAGGATCAAAAATATATATAGCTTATGCGGTCTATGTTGATATCGAAGAAATTACACACGGAATGACAAACCTATATATACCCTTTCAGTTTTTTTTGAAGGGTATAAAAACCAAATATTAATTATAATTAAAGCAAAAACTTTTACCTAATAGCAAAATTATTAATTAAAATAGTTGTGTGATCAGATATTTTTGCTAAGATAATTATAAACAGAATACCTACATAATGATGCGAGGCGCTCCGCCTTAAGAACCATTTCGCACCTCGGTGCGATCCCGGCTGACCAGCTTTCTGAAAAGCAGGCAGCCTCTCTAAAGTGGGCACAGGCTCATGTGTCGAGGCTGCAAATAAACTCCTCCCCCGCACCTGCCACGGTTGCGGCGCTTAAACGGCAACGTTCGGAAGAGGAGAACGATGCAGTTAGGGCTTCTAGGGCAAAACGTCCTAAGAACATCCCTTCGAGAGGCACCTTTAGTGAGATCGCCAAAGGCAAGCTCATAAGGGCCATAATCGATAGGGATGTATCAGACGGTACCATTTCCCATGCCAGATGGGACTTGGTCAACCAAAAACTGGCGGGAGTGCTCTGGAAGATCCGCAAGGAGAATCCGGGACCGCCGCCTTAATGCGTCGATGCTGGCTAGCACCAGCACGGCGTTAAATTGATGGCCTGCACGGATGAACGCTCAGCGTCTCTGTTGAAGAAGTTCATCGAAGCTATTGGCGAGGTGTGGGAAGGCACTAGGCTGGATGTGGTTTCCTTGGAAGACATACCCAGAAGACGTAGAGCCTTGACCATAGTTCCTGCTGAACCTTCTTCCCCGAAGGAGATCCTTAAGGACTGTAACCCGGATCTACCCACCCATGACTGGAAGGTAGCTAAGGTGAATGCACCCGAGAGGTCTAGAAGGGAGGTGGTTCTGATTCTTAACAAAGAATCTTTGGCACCGATCCGTAAGAGGGGCAACAAAATCTTCTACTGTTTCAGTACGATTCTGTTGCACCTCTACCGGACCGATGTCAAGAAGAACCGCAACCGACGGGATGATGCTGCCGACGGCGCTGTTGACTGCGCTGCTGCTGGTGTGTCGGACGTAGCTTCATACGAGCAGGAGGACACCCACTCAGTCTCAGACATGGTGGGTGGCTTCTTTGAATGGATGGCAGTCGCGGATGAGGACACTGACGCCCTCCTGGAATCCAGCCAAGAGGACGCCAACACCACCCTAATTGCGCTCCATGATGTTCACCATCATGGAGCGCAATTAGACCTTCGCCACTATAAAGCAGCATCCGCTGCGATGCTCCTCCGGGTGGTAGAGGGGAAGGAGGAGCTGGATATGCTCCAGGAACCCTGGGTCCACCAAGGAGGGACTGACACTAAAGGGCTACAAGCTATTGTTTGCCAAAGGCACAGGTAATATTAGATCTTGTATCTTGGCTAAAAACTCTTTGCGTATCTATCTTTATCCTATCTGATTTCAGTGATGGGGATACTGTAGCAGCTGCTCTGGAGACCCCGTGCGGTACGGTTTGGCTGGTCTCGAGCTATATGGCGCATGACCATGAGGGCAGTTCACCAAATGGCAAGGTGCGTGGCATTGTGTCCAGGGCGATAAGCACGAGGACGCCTATAATAATAAGTGCTGACTCCAATTCACACCACACCTCCTGGGGTAGTAGCGATACTACGAGCGGGGTGAGTGTCTCTTCGATTTCATTTTAAATAATAATCTTGAAATTGTCAACAGGGGTTCAGAACCCACTTTCATTGTGTCTAACCGTAGAGAGGTTTTAGATGTAACATTGGTTAGTGCAGAGCACACCAATCTGGTTAGCGGTTGGAGGGTTGCGGATGACTGCTCCCTATCCGATCATGGCTATATTGACTTTAACATAGGGTTAGGTGTAAGTAGATTTAATCCTATAGTTAACAGGAAGAAGACTGACTGGGAGCTACAGATTGATAGGCTCCGCTGGGCTGTACACAGCTTCGATCCGTTCAAATCTCCGGGACCAGATGGAATAATTCCAGCGGATCTACAGAGAAATACGGACATTGTCCTACCTTGACTCACGGTAATTTACAGTGAATGCCTTAGGAGGGCATATATACCTATATTTTGGCGCACGTGCAAGGTTGTCTTTATCCCGAAGGGGGGTAAGACGTCGCACACCAAGCCTAAGGACTTCAGACCGATAAGTCTTACTTCTTTTTTCCTCAAAACTTTAGAAAGGGTAATTGATATTCATCTGAGAATGACCATTCCGAATGAGCTTTTCTCTAAATCACAGCACGCCTACACTAAAGGCAAATCTGTGGAGACGGCATTACATTCTCTAGTGGGCCACATAGAAAAATCTCTTGAGTATAGGGAATTTACTATGGGGGCTTTTCTGGACATAGAGGGTGCTTTTAACTATGTCAACCCCGATTCCATCATCAATGGGATGGTAGCAGTAGGGATTGATGACAATTTATGCCGGTTTGTTAGAAACTTACTAACTTTCAGGGTAGTCAGGGCCTCGATTGGGGATGTCACTGAGTATAGGGCAGTCTATCGGGGCACTCCACAGGGAGGTGCTCTGTCACCTCTGTTGTGGAACCTGACCATTAATTCGCTCTTGCGAAACCTGACCATTTTGCTTTTGGATACCATATCTCAGTGTATGGAGTCTACTTTATACACCCAAAGCTTAACGGCAACTCCTTGAAACTATCTAAAACCGCCAAGTACCTGGGTGTGACTCTGGATAGTAAGCTATCATGGATTCAGAACATACAGGCGAGAGCGGAAAGGGCCTTAGTGGCTATTTATACATGCAAAAGGGCAGTAGGCCTCAAATGGGGTATCAACCCTAAGGGGATCAATTGGATCCTTGAGGCTGTTTTTAAACCAGTACTCTTTTACGGGGTATTGGTTTGGTGGAATGCGATGGACAAGCAGGCTCATCGCAGGACCTTTGAAAAAGTCTTTCGGGTCGTAGCGAGACTGATGACAGGCGCACTACGATCTACACCAACGGGAGAAATTTTTGCAATGCTAAATTGGTTCCCGGTTGATATTCTGGCCAGACAATTGGCTCTATTCTCTGCGGTCAGGTTGAATACAGTATGTCCCTGGACTAGGACTGACTATGGGCACGCTAGGATTTTTAGAGAGCACTCGGACTACTGCCAACATCGACTACTGTGTACCAAGACCCTTCTTTGGTGGACTTTTCCGTTCCATTGTCGTTGACAGGGAACAGGTGGACAGGCTTTCCTTTCCCGAAGATTCAGTTAGAGTTTTCACTGACGGATCCAAAAGGGGAACAAGAACGGGCGGAGGCTTCTATGTGGAGAACTTCAAAGTAAGATCTTCATTCCGGCTCCAAGACGGTTGTACTGTCTTGCAAGCCGAAATCTCTGCTATTACTCGGGCAGCGAGATGGCTAAGGTACTATAGGTTATCGAATGATATCTTCATTGTTACCGAGAGCAAAGCAGCCATCTCTGCTATTAGTGGTGTGTACAGTACATCAAAAACTGTGGTCGAATGCCGACTGTCTATCAACGAGATAGCGAGACATTCGAGGGTGACACTGGTTTGCCAGACAAGGGACTGAATTGAACAGTTCAATGATCAGTTACTTCACTGGTTCTCCATTAGCGCGATGCAAGTTTCTGATTCAAAGCGAATCATACAAACTAGCTCAACTTAGGTGGGAAAGCGTGGCTAACTGTCTCGTGGCAAGAGCCACGTGGCCCCATTACGACTTGTGCAAAACACGCGACCTTCTCAAGTTTGACAAGGCGCGCATGCGTCAACTGGTGACTGTTCTGACAGGACACTGTAGCTTTGGGACTCATGCGAGGAGGATGGGTCTAATATACAACGACTATTGCAGAAGCTGCAATGATGAAGAGGAGGAAGAAACTGTCGTCCATCCTCTGTGTCAGTGTCCTGCCCTTGCTAATGCAAGGGCAGCGGCGCTGGGCTCCCGATTCCTGTCAATCTTAGATAGCCTGGCAAACATGGAGCTTTCAAGGGTATCATCCTTCCTCAGGGGTACAGGATGTTTTGAAACGGCGGAGGACATCCCTTAGGAGGTCCTCTGCTTGAGGGCATCACAAAGGGATCGAATTGACGGACCCAAGTGGATTATCCCGCTAGAGACATCGGCCCTCTATATATAGGTTCGTCATTCCGTGTGTAATTTCTTCGATATGGGGTCCCACATAAAGTATATATATTCTGGATCCTTATGAATAGCGATGACGATTGAGCGATGTCCGTCTGTAGGTGAAATCGGTTTTCCCAACCCACCGGAAGAGCTAGAGACTTCGTTCTTAAGCCGTTGGATTGGAAATGAACTTAAATAGAATGCTATTGAAATTCAGAAAGATCCGAAGTATGGTTCCAGAGCTGGGAAGCTTACACCTATTTCTCGACGCAAAATTTATACCAAAAATCAATTATTTTTTTTAATGTTTGTAAATTAAACCTATTTCGTGCTTTGGGGAGCCTCAATGGTCTATTAAAAACTAAAAAAATAAAAAAAATTTCCAGGGATGGGAAATTAAGAATTTTTTTCGGCCTATTCCATATTTTGTAGTACATGTAGTAACTAAAATTGTTAAAAATTTCAAGTTTTTTTTTAACAAAACCACTTTCTACGTCATGAAGATTTGCATTGGCCAAAAAAAAAATGTTAATTCAAATTTTGCTTCCAGGGGTGGGAAATTGAATTTTTTTTATGCATGAAAATAATCAAACAGGCAACTGATGTTGTTTTTTTTTTGTTTTTTGCTAACTAAAACTGTCTTATAAAACTTAGGAAGAACAAAACTGGTATCAAAAATTCAAAAAAAAGAAAAAAATTAAATTTCGAATCCAGGGATGGACAAGAGCAATATATTGTGGTACATGAAAGTTACCAAAATGGTAAAAAATTTGCAATTTTTCTTAAATAAAACTACTTTATACCTCAAGAAGCGTTGCACTGATAAAAAAAAATTAAAATTTCGTTTCCAGGGTTGGAAAAATTAAATTTTTTTTGGTACATGAAATATTTTGTAGTACATGTAATAACCAAACTGGTTGCAAAATTCGAATTTTTCTTAAACAAAACTACTTTATACCTCATAAAAATTTGCATCGATAAAGAAAATTTTAAAAAATTTAAATTTCGCTCCCAGGGTTGGGAAATTGAATTTTTTTTATACATAAAAGTAACCAAAAAGGCAATTGACGTTGTTTTTTTACTGATTTTTAGTTCAGGAAAAACAAAATTGGTATCAAAAATTAAAAAAAATCCAAATTTAGATTCCAGAGTTGGATAACTGCCAAATTTTGTGGTACATAAAAATGACCTAAATGGTTACATATATTAAGTTTTTCTTAAGTAAAACTATTTCATGCCTCATTAAGAGTTGCATTAGTAAACAAAATTTAAATTTCGTTTCAAGGGTTGGGAAATTGAAATATTTATTCTGCATAAAAGTAACCAAAAACGCAATTGACGTTGTTTCTTTTTGCTAATTAAAGCTGTTTTATAGTTCAGGAAGAACAAAATGGGTAATAAAATTTAAAAAAATCAAAATTTCGACCACAGCGTTGGACAAATGAAATATTTTATGGTACATGAAAGTGACCAAAAAGTATAAAATTTAAATTTTTTTGTCAAGTAAAACTATGTTACACGTCACTAAGAATTGCATTGGTAAAAAATAAAAAATTCGCTTCCAGAGTTGGAAAATCGAAATATTTTTCGTACATAATAGTACATACATAAATTCCACATTTTGTGCTTTTGTGAATTAAACCTATTAGATATTTCAGAAAAAATTAACCTAGTATCAAAAAATTATAAATTCGGTTCCAGGGTTAGAAAATCGAAATTTTTTGGTACTTAAAAGTAACCATATAAGTTCCCAATTTTGGTTTTTTTCCAGTGACTTAAACCTATATTATACTTCGCTAAGAATAAAATTCGTATTAAAAAATTTAAAAAAAAATAAAATTTCGGTTCCAGGGTTGGAAAATCTACATTTTCTGATTCATAAAAGCAGCCATTTTATTTGATATTTTTAATTTTTATGATGAATTATACCTACTTTATATATCAGAAAGAAGTAAACTGGTATTAAAAACTAACAAAATCTAAAAGACGACTTTACGGTTGGACAATTAGAACTTTTTGGGGTACATGAAACTAATTTTTTGTTTTGTTTGTAAATTAAATATATATAACATTTTTGAAGGACGTTCATAGGTATTAGATATAAGAAAACCCAAACATTTAGCTTCCTAGCCGAAAAATTTAAACGTTTTCTTAAATATAAAAGTAACTGATAACATCATTTTGATTTTTTAATTAAACCTACTTTCTGTTTTGGCAAGAAAGAAGAATTACATCTGTGAAGGGTATTTAAGATCCGGCACAGCCGAATATAGCACTTTTACTTGTTCAATTTCGTGTTTATCTGTTTTATTATAAATGTTTTAAATACAGAAATAAATTTTTATATAGAAAAGCACAAATCAAAATACTTACTTCTTATAAAAAAATTATAAATCAAGAAATGATAGTAACTAAAAAAATCGCTTTTCTATTTGCAAACAATGAACAAGTAAAAAGGTTATGCAGCTCAATACAATAATTGATGGGTTTTCTAATTATTGCCGAACTTTTGCTAATGAAAACTTCCTTAAGCGTTAAGAAAACAGTATTTGTCTCTCCTGAAAACTTTGAAATTTTTGAGTTAATACAGTATTGTTGAAGGAGTGCGATGTATTTTATTTATAATGAAAAACATTCATAATGATTGTAGCAAAGAAAAAGTACATACGATATGTAAATGCTACTAAAACGAGTTGAGTATGTACTTATGTAAGTATTTATGTTATGCAGTTTTGATACATGCATATGTAACATGAAATATTTTTTACATGTATGCATACACAATAAGAGGTTTTAATACAGTGATGTCAAATATGACTGTGTTGGTGAGATCACTCTTATCTCTTACATTCCCAGCGGGAGAAATGTGCGGTTGCGAGGCCTAACTAGTGGCCTTTTCTAAGAGTATCCTTTTATTTACCAATAATATCTTCTAATTTTATAAGTTGTAAAAGAAGGTTTCGAAAATTGCTAAGTGCTCAGATATTTAATTTTAAAATATTTCTCCATTTTTAAGCTGAAAATTTGGTTAGTTTATATACAATTTTTACAAAAAGTCTTACTTATGATTTAATTTCAAAGCTACTTTAAGCAATTTTCGAAAAGATGTATCTACATACAGTGGCTCCAACTTATTTCAAACCTCTTATATGTATTGTACATATATTTATATAAATATATTAATTCTGTTTAGAGGCCTCAAAACAGGACTTGCGATACTTCCCGCTGAATGAGAGTGTTCCTCAGTAAACAATTATATATATTACGCTCTCAAAACAAAAGAGCGTAAGCGTACATGTGAGTTTTGTTCCCACAATTGTGTATGACGCTGACATCACTGTTTTAATATCATTTATGTATTTCTTTATTATATATACATATACATAAATCTGTATGTATTTATGTACCTGAGTATGTATATACATGTCCAAATATTCATGTATTATTTTAAATTGTTTTTCACACAGATATTCTTATTAACAAAAGTACCGAAAAACAGAGCCAAAATACATCCATTTCATTTAACTTACAAATGTCACTTAACAACGTTAGGAAATTCTATTTTATACAGGTTGAGACATGCCGTCAACGTTAAGGGCCCCAGAGACATCGTTCTTTTTGCACAGTTTTAACCGTACAGTTCAAACTGTTCGGTTAAAACTGCTAGTATGTGGGCAAAAATCGACGTTCTTTTGGAACGTGCAAAAAATCTGTCGCGTCTTGATTTTAACCGTCGGTTCTCACACGTGTTAGTTGAAAACTGTTTGTGTGTGGGCCAAACAATAAAGAAGGACAGCTTTTGCCAGTGTAAAATACTGAAAATTAAAAAATTTCGGATTCGCGTGTTTACAGACATTTGCATAATTTTTTGTTTGTTTTGTTTTTATTATTGCGAAGAAAAAAAGAACGTATAGTGTGTGTGCATGGTCGTTGTACGTGTTAACCAGTACAGTTTTACCCGTTCGGTTAAAACTGTTTACAAGAACGAAGTGTGTGCCCACCTTTACAGTAAATTTCGGTAAGCGTTTGCATTGTTTTCAATCAACAAAAACGATCACCTATTTCGTTGCGGGACGTGGACGCTGGAGTAATTCTACGTTAAAGCTGATATAAAAATTATCCCACGAAGTATGATTTTTTGTACACACATCTATGTATTGTGACAATGTTTACTCCACAGCATTTGTACATCTTTACAAGCTAAATACAAGCATTGCATTTTTCTAGTACTTGCGACTTGCCAAACTTATGTTTTAAACGTATACTTTTGTGACTTCTAATTAAAAAATTCTCAAAAATTAAAGACATTTCATGTATGAATTTCTATTTTAAAAGTGAACTTTATTTATGTAAATTGTATTACAGGATGTTAATTTTCTCAAGAGGCTATCAGTTCAAATCTGCGAAACTGCAAATTGTTTTTTATTTTTATTTAATATATGAATGTGCTTACATTCTATTTATTTTTCAGAGTGGAATATTAAGAATATTTTTCATAGTCATTAAACCAACAGAACGGATCAGTACTGATTTCGAGGCCGCTACGCCACACAGTGGGATTTGTTCATACAATGTTTGCAAAAATATATAAGAAGTGCTCGTAGAATGTTGAAATTTTGCTCTGAGCCTTTGGTTCGCTCAATTAAGAAAAATTTAAAGTTTCATTGAAGTTGGCCACCCCCACTACCCACCGCCCATAGAACCCAAAATTTATGTTTGGCCCAAAGTTCTTGAAATTTGGCACAGAGCCTTTATTACCTCATATTTTCCCACAACTTTGTGTTTCTTTACGAACACTAACTATTTTATAAATAATTATTTTATAAAAATTTTATGAATTTGGAGACGAATTTTATGATTTTATAAAAAATTATTAATTATTTAAACTTTTATTTTTTAATTGATAATATGTAGTCTTAGCTTTCATTTTACTATAGGGGGAGCACCTAGCATGACAAGGCAACCAACCATTTTTTTCTTCCAAGGAAGTTTGCAATCACGGCACATTATGAAGCAAATTTTATTCTATCATATCTTTTAAACCATATACCTTATAATTTTTTTTTAAATACGCAGAAAAGGCTATATTGGAAAAAATCACTATTTAAATCAGAGCAATAAAATTGTCCTACGTACAAACACTAGTGAAGTGAGTAAACAGTTTTCAATATTTTGGATCAAAATTTATATGTGACTTTACTTCATTATTTCAAAGACAAATAAACGTTTTTTTGAGATACAATTTACGGATTCTTCATACTGAATCAATTTTCTACAAAACTGCATCATAACATTTTTAAATTTTATGTGTCGGAAAAATTACTTATTGCACAAAAAATCCCACTGTGCGCCATTTCATGAGCGTTCTTTGTTCAATTTTTCCACTGTTTCAAGTGGTGCTAGTTAGTAGGAATATCAACTATTTAACCGATGTTTTTAAGAAAATTGAATATAGATTTATGAGTAAATTACAACAATTAAACAATTAATATACATAATCTTTAAACTTACAGATTTTCCGCCGTATTCATAAAAAATGTTTTTGGTTTATTACAGGTTTATTTGACAAATTTCCCATTGAAATACGTCAAATAAGCGCTTAATAAACCTAAAATATTTTTTATGAATACGGCAGTTTATCTTTTAGTACATTTCGCATTTAAATGGTAGCAATGTTCCTTTACACGAAATGACATTTCCGACGTAAAAACACATAATGTACATATAAACAAGTAAAAGTGCTATATTCGGCTGTGCCGAATCTTAAATACCCTTCACAGGTGTAATTCTCCTTTCTTTCTTTCTTGCCAAAAGAAAAAGTTGGTTTAATTAAAAAATCAAAATGATGTTATCGGTTACTTTTCTATTTAAGAAAACGTTTAAATTTTTCGGCTAGGAAGCTAAATGTTTGGCTTTTCTAATATCTAATACCTATGAACGTCTTTCAATAATATTATAAATATTTAATTTATAAACAAAAAATTCGTTTCATGTACCCCAAAAAGTTCTAATTATTCAACCGTAGAATCGTCTTTTAGATTTTGTTGGTTTTTAATACCAGTTTTCTTCTTTCTGATATATAAAGTAGGTATAATTCATCATAAAAACCAAAACTATCAAATAAAATGGTTGCTTTTATGAATCAGAAAATGTCGATTTTCCAACCCTGGAACCGAATTTATAATTTTTTGATACTAGGTTAATTTTTTCTGAAATATCTAATAGGTTTAATTCACCAAAAGCACAAAATGTGGAAGTTATGTATGTACTATTATGTACGAAAAATATTTCGATTTTCCAACTCTGGAAGCGAATTTTTTATTTTTTACCAATGCATTTCTTAGTGACGCGTAACATAGTTTTACTTGACAAAAAAATTAAAAATTTTTATACTTTTTGTTGGACAAATTAAGTCCAACCCTGGGGTCGATATTTTGATTTTTTAACATTTTGATACCAATTTTGTTCTTCCTGAACTATAAAACAGCTTTAATTAGCAAAAAGAAACAACGTCAATTGCCTTTTTGGTTACTTTTATGCAGAATAAATATATAAATTTCCCAAGCCTGGAAAAGAAATTTAAATTTTTTTAACAATGCAACTCTTAATGAGGCATGAAATAGTTTTACTTAAGAAAAACTTAATATTTGTAACCATTTAGGTCATTTTTATGTACCACAAAATATTGCAGTTATCCAACTCTGGAATCTAAATTTTGATTTTTCTTTAATTTTTGATACCAATTTTGTTTTCCCTGAACTAAAAAATAGTTTTAATCAGTAAAAAAAACAACGTCAATTGCCTTTTTGGTTGCTTTTATGTATAAAAAACAAATTCAATTTCCCAACCCTGGAAGCGAAATTTAAATTTTTTAAAATTTTTTTTATCAATGCAAATCTCTATGAGGTATAAAGTAGTTTTGTTTAAGAAAAACTTGAATTTTGCAACCATTTTGGTTATAACATGTACCACAAAATATTTCATGTACCAAAAAATTTAAATTTTTCCAACCCTGGAAACGAAATTTTAATTTTCTTTGTTTTTTTCTTATCAGTTCAACGCTTCTTGAGGTATAAAGTAGTTTTATTTAACAAAAATTGCAAATTTTTTATCATATTGGTAACTTTCATGTACCATAAAATATTGCACTTGTCCATCCCTGGATTCGAAATTTTATTTTTCATTTTTGAATTTTTGATACCAATTTTGTTCTTCCTAAGTGTTATAAGACAGTTTTAGTTAGCAAAAAAAAACAACATCAGTTGCCTGTTTGATTACTTTCATGTATAAAAAATATTCAATTTCTCACCCCTGGAAGCAAAATTTGAATCAAAATTTTTTGTGTGTTTTTTGCCAATGCAAATCTTCATTACGTAAAAAGTGGTTTTGTTAAAGAAGAACGAAATTTTTAACAATTTTAGTTACTACATGTACTACAAAATACGGAATAGGCCGAAAAAAAATTTTAATTTCCCATCCCTGGAAAATTTTTTTAATTTTTATACCCTCCAAAAAAGAATTTGGAGGGTATATTCACTTTGTCATTCCGTTTGTAACGCATCGAAATATCATACATAGTATACATGGTAAGTATTGGTGTAAAAAGTGTAAAAGCTACGAATGACCTTCCTTGCTAGAGTCATTATACAGCAAAATGAATTTTTTTTTTAGTATGGGTATTTAAATTAGAGTAATAGGAATATATTATAAATGGTATAGTTTTTTTATTGGTTTGGAAGAAATTTATATATGGAGAATTTAAAATTAGAATTGAAAAAAACACAGGTAGAAACTAGAGAAATTTCGGAGCGAGTGTGGAATTTAATTAAGTATATCAATAACACAAAGGAGTATATAGAGTTAGTAAAACATAAGGTGCGAAGCCAGGGAAATATAAGTGAGTTTGAAAAGATTGATATTTTAATAGAAGAGTTGCAAGTGTTACAGGAACATCAGAAAAATTCAGTTATATCTAAAGAAATAGAAGAATACGTACAAGTGAACAGGATCTTGAAGCAGCAGAACGAAAGCTTGAAGAAAACCACAGAAGAAGCCGAACAACAAATTCAAGACAGCGAGCAAGAAAACCAAGCGTTTAAAGAGCTCGCGCAACACGTTAACACGAGGCTGACTTCAGAACAGCTGCAGAAATTCGTTGAGAACAGGAAAGTTGTTGAGGAAAAAACTCAACAAATTGAGACGCTTAAATTAAAAATACAAGAGTTGCAGGTGGGAACTACGAAAACACTTTTAGTCAACAATTCTTCAAATACAACCAATATGACAACTTTTACGGAACTTTTAAAAAATATATCTCATGTCGTGCCGATATTCTATGGAACGGAGTGGCCCGAACTTGCAACTGCGACAAATAAATTTATTGAAGGATGTATGATAGCAAAGGATAAACTAGGGGAACCGGGTAATGTTGTTGACATAATAAAATGCATAAAAACTAGGCTCTTTGGAAATGCTTACTCGTATTTCCACAATAAGGAATTCACTACAATAGAATCACTGTGCATGGCTATTAAAGAGAAATTTATAAAAACTAAGACGCTAACGGAAATACAAGAATTGATCTTTAACAATAAGCAAAGTTCAACAGAGAATGCATATGAATTTGGAGAGAGATTGGAAGGACTACGTAGAAATGCAACAGAGCTTATTGCGACACAATGGCAAGATGTTTCTCATCAAAAATCTATGACAGACCATTGTAATCAATCAGCGGTAAGAAGCTACATAAGGGGTTTACGAGATCCCAAGTTAGTGGCAAAGTTCATCGGGCATGAAAATGACAAGTTGGCTGATCTACTAAAAATTACAAAGAATGCTCAAAATCTCTTAGGCACTAATACGAGATATCCAAATGTTATGACAGTGCAAGCCGAGGAACCCTTATTTGAGACGGTGCAACAATTGTTGAAAGAAGTACGACAACTGTCTTTGAACCAACAAACATATAACCAGCCAATGCCCAATAATAATGTACATCTTACCTCTATGAGTTCTTCAAGGTACTGCAGTTTCTGCAATAAACCAGGACATGTGTTGAATGAATGTTATACTCAAGCCAGACGTCAAGAACGGGCAGAATACAACTTTAGAAGAAACCCACAACCACATAATCCCAAAATCAATACTCAAAATTATGCAAGGCAAGAAACTCAAAATATAAGGCAAAATCAAATTAACAACAACGAGCAGCAACGTTGTTATAGATGCGGTCGACAGGGACACATTTCCTACAATTGCCCCGAAAACAGAGACAATAATGGTAGCAACAAGAATAGAAACAGAAATGATAATACTACTGGCTATAGAAACAGGTACACAAACGGCAGACAGGATTCGGGAAACGGGTATCGGCCCAGTCACAACTAATTGACTGGAATGCCAAAACCCGCAGAAAAAGAATAGATAGAAAACGTACTGAGGAAAAAACATGTAAGAAAACACAACCGGTAGACGATAAAGCTGAAAAACAAGAAAATTTCAGCGTCATAAATTTAGATATAAACAGCATAAATGTGACAGAGGAGGAAGATAATCAGCATCCGGAGATTAAAATGAATATCAAGGAAAAAGCAGTAAGTACACCCAAAAGATCGCGTCGGAAGAAAAAGGCTCATACAAAAATCATAAGTGGTGCAGGGTACATAAATTCAACGTACAATGTTTGTAACATCAGTAGAGAAATTTTAAGAAAATCAATATATTATATGGCAATAATGTTACAATTTATAATGATGACGTGGACTAGTATAAAAGAGAAAGTGAGCAAGAAACAAAACGTGGCAAACCGCCACACATATCACTCAGAGTCCCGAAGGGAACTGAGTCTGAAAAGGGATAACGCTAGTAATGAAAAATACGATATAAACGATGCATATATAAGTTTCCCCTGCAAAGAAGCAAAAGAGGAGAAACTATTGTTATTGGTGGACTCAGGAGCAGACACCACACTAGTAAAAAATGAAGCTTTGGCAGCAACAACAGAAATCAACAAAAATGAGCGGAAGACGTTGTCAGGAGCATTTGGGGGAAGCATAAGTACTAAAGGAACTGTAATGGTGAACCATAAATACGAAGACAGATTACGTTTGAAAATGCACGTAGTACCGAAGGGTAGCATATTGCCCGCAGATGGTTTATTGGGCAGAGATATGATGTGGAATAAGTCGATTACCGATACAATTACCAAGAACATAAAATTTTTTGAGAACCAGAAAGAAATAGCTTCCTTACCACTAGTTTCGGAAAATCCCCAGTTATATATAGCAGATAATGTTTTTGTGAAAGGACGATCTCAGGGAATTGTGGCAGTAGCAGTTAAAAATGCTAGTGGAGACATAATAGTAAACAAAGTAGAAATTTCACCAGGCGTGTTTGTGGGTGAAACTCTAACGTCGATCAGAGAGGGAACAGCATTCGTTCCAATTCTGAACACCAATGACTTTGCAGTGAATATAAAGGAAAAAGTAATTTTCAGTTGGGACAACCCTTTAAACTTCCGAATAGCGCCGACAGCAGCGATAAATACAGTAGATTCCGCGCACAACAGAGATAGAACCCGATTGCTATTAGACACGGTTCGTCTGAAGCCAGATCTGAACTCGGAAGAGAGAGTGTCAATCGAAACCATTTTAAGATCATACGACGATGTATTTCACCTACCTGGGGACAATCTTACATTCACGAATGTACTTAAGCATAAAATACCAACTGACCCTACTCAGCCCCCAATCAATACTAAACAGTATAGGTTACCTGAGGCCCACCGAAATGAAATTAATAGACAAGTAGGCCAAATGATCGAAGATGGAATTATCTCCCCTAGTATTTCCCCTTGGAACTCTCCAATACTCCTAGTACCAAAAAAGGCAGGTAAGGACGGAGAGAAAAAATGGCGTTTGGTAGTGGATTTCAGGAAATTGAATGAGGCTACAATAAAACAGGTTTTCCCAATACCAAGGATTGATGAGATCCTAGACCAACTTGGCTACAGCCGATACTTCTCTACCCTAGACCTGGCAAGCGGGTACCACCAAGTTCTGATGAGCCCTAATGATAAGCAAAAACCGCGTTCAACACCAACATGGGACATTTCGAGTTCAATCGTATGCCTTTCGGATTGACAGGGGCACCAGCCACCTTTCAGAGGATAATGAATTCAATATTAACGGGTCTACAGGGAATCGACTGTTTCGTATATCTGGACGATATAGTAATCTATGGAAGAAATCTAGAGGATCATCAGTTAAGACTTAAAAGAGTACTGGACGTTTTAAGGAAACACAACCTTAAGCTGCACCCTGAAAAATGTAATTTCCCGCAAAGAGAGGTAGTTTATCTAGGACATCAATGTTCGGAAAACGGAGTATTACCGGATCCCCATAAGACAAAAGCAGTAAAAGATATACCGCCTCCCAGAAATGTCAAGGAGCTACAATCATTTTTGGGGCTTATCAACTATTATAGAAAGTTTATACCAAGGTCGTCTGGAATTGCATTGCCATTGAACAAACTATTAAGGAAGAACGCAAAATTTGAATGGACAAAGGAGTGTCAACAAGCAATGGAGAAATTAAAAGCTGCAGTAACAAGTCCTCCACTGTTGCGGTATCCTGATTTCACAAAACCATTTATTCTGACTACGGATGCTAGCAATGAGGCATTAGGAGCCATACTTTCTCAAGGAGAGCCAGGTTGTGATTTACCCATATACTTCGCAAGCAGAGTGCTAAGTGATACGGAGAAACGATACTCTACCATAGAGAAGGAGTTCCTTGCCATAGTGTGGGCATCTAAGATTGCTAAATCGGGCAAGAGGGAAAAAAGTTCCCCTAAGAAGAACTAAACCAACCCAGAAAATACAAAATAATTTTAAAATTTTTTGGTTATTTTGTTAAGCAAATGATATATTTTTATGTCAAATATGGTCCAACGCCTTAAACTTGAAGCCATTAAATAAAATAAAAATATTTTTTGACCCCGCCCACTTCAGTGGGCGTTATTATAAGCAAAAATAGCATACAAATTTAACAAATTGTTTTACTTAAGCCTACATTCCTTAAAAATAACACTTTTAAGCTTTAGTGGCGAAGCTGAGACGAAACCTGGTACTACTCTGCCCTACCCCCGCCTTCCCCTTCGCCCCCTAAATGACCCTACCAAAAAAAAATTTTTTTTTAAATTTTGTATATAATCATCCCAAGCATTTATCTTTAGAGTTTTATGACTGCCGATTTCTGCCCTACCCCCCCCCCCCCTGCCCTCTTCCTTTGCCCCCTAAATGACTCTACCAACAGAAAAAATTGTTTTTCAATTTTGTATATAATCATCCCAAGCATTTATTTTTAGAGTTTTATGTCTACCGGTTTCTGTCCTACCCCCTCTCCCCCTTTGCCCTCTAAATGACCTTATCAAAAAAAATAAATTTTAATTTTGTATATAATTATCACAAGCATTTATTTTTAGAGTTTTATGACAAAGGTGAAATGTTTCCCCCACAGCCCTTGCCAGAGCGACCCCGCCAAAATACAGTTTTTATACCCTCCAAAGAGAATTGTGATGAAGTCTAAGACGGTCTAGCAATGCCCATACGTTCGTCTGTGGAAAACATGATATTGTATATTTTTGAACCCCGCCCCCTTTAGTGGGCGTTGACGTACGATATTATATAAAGGAACTCTGTCCCACCAAGTTAAACATTTCAAATTCACTTACTTAATATATATTTGGAGGGTATTTAAGATTCGACCCGGTCGAATATAACGTTTTTACTTGTTTAGTTTTTAATAGACCATTGGGGCTCCCTAAAGCACGAAATAGGTTTAATTTACAAACATTAAAAAAAATAATTGATTCTTGGTATAAATTTTGCGTCGAGAAATAGGTGTAAGCTTTTCAGCTCTGGAGCCATACTTCGGATCTTTCTGAATTTCAATCGCACTCTATTTAAGTTCATTTCCAATCTAACGGTCCCAGAATCAAGTCTCTAGCTCCTCTGGGGTCTTGGGAAACCCGATTTCACGTACAGACGGACGGACAAACGGACATCGCTCAATCGTCATCGCTATTCATAAGGATCCTGAATATATATACTTTATGGCGTCCCATATTAATATCAAAGAAATTACACACGGAATGACAAACCTATATATAGCCTTTCACTTTTTTGTGAAGGGTATACAAATAAAATATCACAGCAAAAACTTTTTTCTTAGGATCCTAATATCACGGTTTGGAGTTACACTAGAAATAAATTAAACTAATATTGCGCTGTAGATCGTATTGGTGTTGTCTTTGTCTGTCTTATTGTTCATTGTTATGTTCATCTTTTGTTGGATACTTAAACTTTCCAAAGTGTATCTTTTATTGTGTCTTCTTTCTTTGTGCAAAATTTAAACATCTTCCAGATCAGCTGTTTGTAAATGATCTGAGCAGGGTTCTGATAAAGCTGTTGATTGTCGTCATTTTTTTATATCATTCTCATGTTCGCTTGTTCTCACACTTAGATTTTTTTTGTTGTTCCTATATAAATTTGACTGCAACATTCATTGGTGTTTCCTTTACATTTAATTTCATATACGACGTTACTTTGATCATTTCTGTTTATCTTTGTTTTAAAATAAATTTTTGGATCCGGCCCCCGTTAGTGGGCGTTATTATATGCAAACATAGTGTAAAAATTTAACTAACTATTTTACTTAAGCCTACATTCCTTAAAATTACAATGTTTAATAACCTACTCCCCCTTTGCCCCCAAAATGGAACTATGAAAAAAGAATTTTAAATAAATGTTACATTTAATTATCCCAGCCATTTATTTTTAGAGTTTTATGGCAAATGTGAAATGTCTCCCCTAGGGCCCTTGCCAGAGAGACCCCGACAAAATACAGTTTTAGTGCGCTCCAAAAAGAATTGGACCCCATAGGTTAGGTAACAGGTTGCTTGTAACGAGAAAATAGAGTCCAACCCACTTGGGTCCAATTATTTAATCACTTTGTGTTACCTGCATAGGAAGAAAGGTATGAGGTTAGGATAGGTGAAAAAGAAAAGAAGGAAAAGATAGTCGAAGTTTAGGTAGAGAAAATAGTCAGAAGATGAGACAAGAGAGAATTTCTCCGTCGTGCACGCACGCCCCAAGGAGTCAGCTGCCGAACCAGCCACTGCTCCTAATAAAGAGACTCAGGTTCCTCAGATCCATACCTGACATCTTCGAAATGTGTCTAAAACGTGTACTGCCCAGTGACCGTAAGCGCTGCTCCTCCAGAGCAGGACAGAGACAGAGGAGTCTGTGTAATGCTCTCTTTCTCCTCCTCGTCATTGCAGCTGGAGCAATAGTCGTTGTAGGGGAGACCCATGCGCCTAGCATGGACCATAAAAGTGCGGTGACCACCATACTGTGCAAATGACCTCTTGCCAAGTTCAAAAGATCCTTTGTCCTTTTAGAGTCCAGGCGGGGCCATAAAACTCTTGATATTTCGCAGGTGGATTTCCTGAACCACCTGCCCTGAGCCAATTCAAATAGCATCAAAGCGTCTCCAGCAGGATGAGAGTGGAATCACAATCAGTTGTTCAGTGTCGGCCTCCTGAGGTGCGGTTCCTCTCCTAGCCAGTTCATCCGCCTTAATGTTGCCTATGGTGGTCCCATACCCTCGCGCCCAGTTTAAGGTTATGTGTGAATGTTCCGCAAGTCCATCCAGGGCACTGCGACATTCCTGGACAAGTTTCGATGTGCTATACACCCCCGTAAGGGACCTTATTGTAGCCTGACTGTCGGTGATGAATTGGATATCGCGGTCCGAAATCCGATAAAACCTTAGCCAAAGCGCTGCCCTTCTGATGGCAAATATTTCCGCCAGTAATATGTCAAAAAAAATTAAATTTTTTTTTCGAAATCACCTTGCAACAATGCTTTATATTTGGTGGTGTACGGCGAACTTTTTTTTCGAGACGCTATAATGTATATAGATAAAAGCATAATATGGTGTTCAGACATGCATCTTTTATTGAGTCAATAATCAGTTAATTGAAAAATGTTCACACTTACTCAATATAGTTAACTCAATTAGCGTATGACAGCTGCCAGCAACAGGTGTTGTTTACATTTTGCTTGTGAAAATTTGTGGTAAGAATTTTGCCAAAATGGAAAAAAGTTCGGCTTTTAAAAAGAGTTTGCATTTATATTATAGATACAGGGAGATTTTGAAAATAGTGGAATCGAGTTTTGACTCCAAAGTGCAATTGTTTAAAAAAAGGAAAAATAGAATATAGAAATCCTGCAAAATTTGCAAAAACAACAGATTTTGCTTCTTGCAATATTAGAGCAAAATGCATCTCAAAGGTCTTTGTGGAAGTTGGTAGGTAACATGTGAATAATTGTGCATAAACCAATTATATATTAGATATACAGAATCGTCAATGTACATTCCGGGAGTTCAATTGCAACTGCAATGGTAACGACTTTTTCAAGAAGCATTTTCGAATGACTCGTAACAGCTTTAACATTCTTTGTAGCTTGTTGGAAAAATAGAACAAAAAAGACATAAGTGGCTGAAAGCCACAACGGTACAAAAGCGAGTTGCCATCGCTTCATTTACACCGAGTGTTGGTGAACTGTTTGGTTTTGGAAAATCAACACTGTGCACCATTTTACTTGAATTCTGTGAGGAGCTATGGCGGGTGTTGTCAACACAGTATATAAAGAAACTGCCCCCTCGACACAACAGCTTGTAAATGAATGTGTTAATGGTTTTCAAACTCTTGGTTTTCCGCAGTGTCTTGGGGCTATTGGTGAGTTTAACATTTTACAGAAAACAAGAAAATTATTAAAAAATGTTGGTTACCTTAAATGCATTTTGTACATAATGTCTCACGATTTTGGTTCTATTTTTAGATGGATATCACATCGAAATTAAACCGAATCAGAATGGTGCCACAGGCTACTATAATTACAAGGGATGGTATTCTATTATACTTATGGCTCTTGTTGATTACAGGTAAAGAAATATAATATGTTTGGTGTGTTATATATCATACATTTTTGCAGATATCGCTTTTTATATATAAATATTGGTGCGCCAGGACATTGCAATGACTCGCAAATCTATAACTTGTCCCTATTAAATAAGTTTTGGATGAAGACGACATACTAAAGGCCAATTCGAAAGAAATTTGTGGTATCCAGATGCCAGTATGCATCCAATTTAATGAAACCTTATGCTTTTTTTACGACTTTGGCGGATGAGCAAAATTTGTTTAACTACCGGTTATCGAAGTGCAGAAGAGTTCAAGCTAATGAACGTAACCGTGAAAGGCCTACACGCATCTTGACTGTTAGCGATAACGAGCTAACCGCCGAAAATAT